>JAYRBW010140467.1:0-37211 GCA_036023295.1 Invenusta paracnida | reverse complement strand
TCTTTCTCTGCATGTTACCTGACTGTATGCATTGCTTATATGACACTAAATGTTATGACGCTGAACGAGCAGGTAGCACAAGCCTGTTAATATACGTTGCTTACAATTTGTTACATTTCTTTATTCAATACAAAACAGACCTTTGCCATAATGGTTGCTGTCAAGCTGCCAAAGAAGAGGTCACCCTCACGTTGATGGTTCCTATATTTCAAATTATGTGAATGTTAAATTAACTCACACATTAGCGAAATATGTGTTAGCACTATCTATCGTAGATGCGTTAGACAATGCAACAGCGGTAAATATAATTCTTAGGTTAGGAAAAGCAATGAGTGATATCACATTTCATGTGTGCCTGACGCGGCTATATTATAACAAGCTATGAAATGCGACACTGACTGGATTGGTTTCTTTTTCTAGAACAGTGAATGAGCGCAATAATTAGGAACAATCTTAGTAACTAATAATTAATAACGTCTCCGCATTTCTGCTATTTGGCAAAACAATGTGTTGTTCACTTCCTCCGATATTTAGGAATATACTTAATAAAAATTTTTTAGACAATGAAAATGGAAAATATCGGGATTATTTAGTACAATATCGGGACGAGCGGGACAGGCTTCAATATCGGGACTGTCCCGCTCATATCGGGACAGTTGGCAGCCCTGAAATAAGCAAGAATATTTTTTCTACTATTTCAGAATTTTGTAAATAAAAAATAAAAAATATTTACAGTGAAAATAATACATTGAAATTATATTAATAAAGAAATATTTTCAAAAAATGAATTTATTCTAAACAAAAACCACTGCGTCGCAAAAATGAAAGTCAAGAAACGAGCTCCTTAAAAAAAGTGAAATGATATTGATGATATGAAGTACAGCCATTAAAGAAATTGACAAAAAAGGACGCCAAGATTTAAAAAACAAAATGTTAAAATTATAATGATACATAGTACAGCCATCGAAGAAATTGATATAAACATGGCACCAAAATATAATTGTTACAATACTTTCTGTTTAAAATGCATAAATATATAGATCAATATGGAACATAGGTATACGTCTAACCTGTAAAATTCATAAAAATATGATAACTAAAATTATGAAAAATGTTGGCAATGGAATATTTTTACAAAAGCAATGAAGCCCACGCATGAATACAAAAGTGGTTGTTTTAAGTAAGCGAATTTTTCTAATATAATAAAATAATATAATTTATACCATTGCCACGATTTTTTATTCTGCCAAGATATTTAAATTTTACCTTTAAGTTCACTTTAACTCTACTTAGTAATATATTCTTGTCTCTCTGATATTTTTTAATTTGTATAATTTCATATCTAACATCAATTCTCTGAAGCCGTGTATGCAACGCAGAAATAAATTTCAATTGGAAAAGGCGTTCTTTCATCGTTTATTAACTGAATTAACTATGTATTATGAATTGATGATTATTCTCCGATATTATGCATTTACTTGATTACATACACTGTATAACTATGATTTACAGCCGTATTTCTCGGAAACATAATCTTATACATAAAAAGCAGTGTGTTTTTGTTATTATTATACAAATAACTTAAAATGAATTACATATATATCTTGGTTACTATTGTTTTATTTTTAAAGTCTATGAATTAAACTCGTAGAATATATATTTAAAACAATTTAAAAAATAAATGAATATGCAACTAAAAATTGTACAACGTTATCAGTTTTATTTTAATTATAACATATTGTATATTATCAAACATAATAAAAATTATAGAACTAAACTTATTATAAACAACGCATGCCAAGTATTGTTCATAAATTTTTTTATGGGATACAATAGGAGAATTTGTTTAAAATAGTTATATACATTTATTGCAGATTGAAATATATTTACATAGGAAATATTACAGATATGTGGGGTTTTATTTATAAATCAGAATTGGTGCAGATGCAGTAAAAATTAAGTATTTCATAATATTCTGAATGCCTATTACAAAGATATCTTTTAATCAGATGGATTTTTCCATTAACGTCGAGTACTTAAATATATACAAAGTTAAAAAATATTTATGTACACAATAACAAAGTAAGAACAGAAACTCTTTTTTCTCAATATTTACACATAAAAATAGACTATAAATAAACTGTCAATTTTGAATCTAGACAAGACCAAGCCATGATGCAATCATTATGTCATCTGACAATACACTGTTATAGGAATTTGCCGATCGATTTGAAATGAACTGAAATAAAAAGTAAAAATACAAAATAATACGTAATAAAGAATTTATAAACTTAAGTTTTGTGTATTACCCGCGTTTGCAGCGTCATCTAAATTAACGTTATAATAGATGTACGTTTGAATATGCACAACCTTTTATATGTAAATTTTATTTTTGAGCGTTAAAAAATACATTAAATATGCATATCAATATCTTCAACTATGTATAAATATTGAAATGTCTATATGCGCATCATACTATTAGATTTTTTTATTTTTTAAACTTACTTATGCCCAATAGAAACCGAGTCTGGTCTGATTCCAATTGTAAATTACTCAAAAATATCACTATAGCGTATGTTTTTCTACATTTTCTTTGTTTTCAATTAAAAATAATATCTTTTAAGGCAAGAAAATTACCACAAAAAATGCTGGGAGATTATTTAGGTGACGCAACATGACCCGCAAATATAAATGGTTTGATTAACAATGACACTAGCTAAGTGAACAATAATATTATTTAATTATTTAAAAACCATTTCAAGTGTAATTATTAAAATCAAATAGTTAAATAGCTATACTAAATTTCTATTCGGTTGCGCGTTTGTTTCAACGATATTAAAAGCTTATTAGATAAGTATAGTCAATGTCATGTGTAGAAAGTGTTGCGCCTACTGGCCTTATGGAAAGCGTCGTTGGATTATTATCGGCAAATAAGCGAATTGTTATCTGCGGATAATGTTGCGTCAAAATGACGAATTTAGTTAAATAAGTGATATTAAAGTTTTAATGTCTCACTAAAACACCTTTTAAATCGAATCTGAACCGAAATTGGACAATCTAATGCTGCCACGACATGACCAGGTCTAACAGAATATGAATTATAGCAAATATGGTCAAAAAAATAATAATACATATACACAAAAGATCGAGTCAAAAGATAACTCACATACAAACAAAACACATATTATTCAAATTCATAAGAAGATTGGCAATGCACATTTAAACGCAAATAAGTTTATGTTGTACTTATACAAGCATAGTCATTTAAAGTTTAAATATAAAAAGTTCCAGTTATTATACTTGAAATAAATATGAATTAATTGTATATAATAATTAACATCAGTAGCGGTTTATTCGATGAATAATTAACCGAAGCGAAGCTGAGCAAGTTAAATCCATCGAATAAACCGCTTTAGATCTTAATTTTGTTTTATCTACCGATCATCATAAATTACAGAAAAAATAAATAAAATGCACAGAAATATTAGCGAAAATCACTAAAAAATGAAGAAATCTATATTTCAAATTCAAAACAAGGTTAATTTTATGAATAATTGAATTCGAGTTTTTAATGTGACATAGATATGAGAGGTGGATAATAATAATAATATTAACGTAGCAATTATGTATTTTATAGAAAATATACTTTAATGCTTATTATTTAAAATTATTATTTGTGTTTATAATACTACATATAGGTAATTAATTTAATAATACATGGTAATATAAATATGCAAATATAATTCATTTCACGATATTGAATTTAAAAATATTAAAAAAATGGTATACTTACAAATTTAAAAATTCTTATGTATGCATAAAATGCCATCAATATTGTGTGCAATACTTATAGTATAAATTTTCAGAGAAATGAGCAAACAATCTTCATATTAAAAGTAGAACACTTTTATGTAAACTATTGTAGAATACTACCAGTACGGGGGGGGGGGTTGGAATGTCTTGCATAATGACAGATTTGTTCTCTCACTTGAAAACCTCCAATGCGAGAAAGTTTCTTCCCCACAAGCATCGATGGCATATGAAGAACAAAGCCAGCCGATTTTTTTTTCGATGCCTCAATCGCTTTTTCATCCTCTGGTTGATGATCTTCCTCAGGCACCAAATCCAATAGATCCATCATTATCATTGCCCCTTCATTTTGCTCACCTTCCTCCTCTTCTCCATGCTGTCGAATTCTGAATTGTCGCGGGTCAGTACAACGAGAGTGACCTAGTTGCCTCACCAATGTTCTCGCTCTGAGCCAGTCGATTACATAGGTTGGGTCAGATCTCACGAGGGCTCGAGGTGCTGGGGTGATGGGACAGACGCCAGTCGGGCCGTAAAGTAGAAGTTTGGCTAGAAGATGGGGCAGAACGAGACAGCGTTGGGCCCGTGTGGCGGCCACATAGAGGATGTTCACTTCCTCATCGGGCGCATCTGAAAAGTCCTCCGTAAGAACTACCACAGGAAATTCTAAGCCCTTGGCTTTGTGCGCTGTTGTAAAGATTATTTCTGCAACAAAATATAAAGACGTCTTTATGTATGTAAAATCGCTTTTGAAAATTAAAATTTTAATAACATTTATATAAAAATGAGCCAAAAATACTGTTATGATGTTTGCGATTAAAATTCATTTATACATACTATATATCAATATGCATGATACATACAAACTTGGAGTTCATAAAATTTAGAGAACACAAATTCAGAAAAAACTGTATGCTATGATATACAATATGTTATTTTTATGATTTCATTATTTACTATTAATTAATTTATTGAAAATAAATAATAAATTTCGTAAATTTTCCTTGTATCTATAAAAATGTACCATATAGCCAATAACTTTCCTCAAATTTAGGTGAACCTTTGAGTTTGTATATATTACCTAAATAATATAGGTACTGATTTAAATATTTTTATATTTTTT
Organism: Invenusta paracnida; assembly: GCA_036023295.1. NCBI lineage: Eukaryota > Metazoa > Platyhelminthes > Proseriata > Coelogynoporidae > Invenusta > Invenusta paracnida. Next base: position 32,281 of record JAYRBW010140467.1, on the reverse strand, counting down.
ATTTATAGCTTGTAGCGTTTATTATAGCTTGTATTATAACATATAATTCTTAACTCATTTTGTATAAAATATTGCATCAATATGACTGAATATTAATTTAAATTCTGCGTTCTTATTGGCTTTTATTATTTTGTGTAACGCGGTTGTTTTTGATTTCATATCAATTATTTTTTCGTAAAATATGACAGATTATGTTATCAATTTCTATGCATAACATTTATACGGGAAGATGCCCATAGGTAACTTATTACACTGTGATATTATCGAATTAAAGAATTTGTCTTACGCGTATATAATTCATAAAAATCATACATAAAACTGTCAAACAGGGCATAAAAAATACTGTTGAAACTTAACATCAGGCCTGTTGGAATTTGCTAGCATCTCTAAAGCTACAACGCTGAAGCTCACTGGCTGACGCTCACTTGGCTTTGCAATCACTATCCAATTACCTACAACGCATATATATATAACATACTATGGTCTTTCATTGATAGATAAAAGAAATATTAATGCTTGTTAATAAGAAATAGTATTTTGTATAAGCTGATAGATGTTTTACTCAACACATTTTAAATTAGTTTATGTAAATAGCAACAAAAATCAATATAATAATACAAGAAAATCAACATAAATATAATGTTATATAATCATTAAGTGTATTCAAATAATAAAAATTAGCTAGTGTAACTATTTTTGGTGCTATTTAAGGAATAAATTATAATATAGATATTTTATTAAATAATTATTTTTCCAGTTGAATAATTTAGGGATATTAAAGACGATCGAAATGAGACTAGCCTCACTCAAATTATAGCTTCCTCTAAAAATATGTAATTATCCTCAAATTTAGGAAAAAAGATTAATACCTATTTAAACAAACAACTTAAAGTAGTCCACGGAAAATGTTTCACGCAGTAGTGTCAATCGTTATCTTAACAAATAGAAAAATCTCATTTAATTATTCCATCTATCAGATCTAATTCCAAAATCTAAAATCTAATTTTATCTATTACTTGTCTTGACTGTGACGTTACTGTCGCTATCTATAAATTGAAGTCAAACTGTATGTATGTAATGTATTGTGTCGTATACGTAATGTATGTATATATCATAAATCTGCACTATAGTGCAGTTGCTAAACCCATAATTGATTTTCGATTTGTAATACTCGTATGAACATCTTTAAATTATACTCTACCTAATTATTGTGCTATTCTATTTTACTGAAGAGAACTGTTGAAACATAATATATTATTTTAATAAATCGTTTATGAGCAAATCTGGCTTTGTATTTATCACTAAACTAAGAAGTAATTTGTCAAAAATATTAATTTAACATTTCTTCAAAATATTGTATAGCATGTATTTGTTTTTTGTATTTCTACAACATAAACCGCGGAATATAGTAATGCATAGATAGGTGTCCATCTGAAAAGTTGAAAACATAGTTGGACCAAATCTAAAATGGTAGAATACGTGTGAATCAATACGTAGAATTAATTTCTCAAAAATCAGCAGCTTAGTCTAGGTTAGCTCTATAAAGTAATAAATGGATAATTTTAGGAAATCGGTGATTTTCCGTGTATAGGAAATACAAGTAGGAAAAATATAGTATGGTGGTCACCATATATTCTATTATGTTACCAATTTCTGTGCATAACATTTATACGGGAAGATACCCATAGTTAACTTATTATACTGTGATATTATCGAATTAAATATTAATTTCATGTAAAAAGCTGATAAAATATGATCTGCTGGAATTGGTCAGAAGCATAAGATAATTTGACAGCACGAAGACCATCTATAGTATAACTTACCAGTATTACTAATGTTTATATAATTGGAAATTTAACAATGATGTCAAAATACTTTAATAGGTATAGGCATACACCGTTTTGATTTACTGTATAATTTAAAGCAAAGTTTAGAGAAAGTAATATTACACGCAATGTAAACTATCTGGCAATCCGGAACGTAATCATGTATTGGCTATCACTACTATAGCGGGATAGTAGCAATGAAACCATCTTCGGCTAAACCTTACTGATGAGTAATTGTGCACTTACCAGCCGCCTCGCGATTTCCGGTATGCCATCGTTTGATAGTCTCGAGTCGTTCCGGCAGATCCAAGCCCAGTTTGAAAACAATCTCGATCTTGCCTTGCATTTCTAGGTCGTTAGCGTTGTTAGCGAAGTTCTGGAGATCGTGGATGTTGTGAAAGCGGGCGACAAACCGATCCTTAATACTCCGACCGGCCCATTTATCCCGCGGAAGCCAGAGAAGATGGATGTCAAACAGCAGGCTTATCCCTACGGCTTCCAGACCCTGGGTAGTCGGTTAATTAGTCACAAAATAAAATCGAGTAAACTGTCTTATAATTCAATTATCCCAATTCACATAAATATTTCCGTAAATGCTCAAAACTAGTTTCTAAGCTCATGGCTGTGTCCGGCTACAAGAAGCCTTGAATGATCGAAGACAATACAAAAAATATATACACAAACATACAGTTATTTATTGTTCTAACTTCTTTTGTAATATCTCTAAACATTAAAAGGCCTCCTTATTAATCGCGGCAATTAAAAAAGTAATGTTCTTATTCGTTTACTGTAATATACGTTAGTTGTACAGTAGGTAGATATCTAGTTCACACCCTTCCATCCTTCCTGACCAATTATAATCGAGTAGGTCAGTCAATGACAGGGCACTAACAGTATAAATGGAACGCGCGCGTTTGTTGCAGCTCATTCTGCCCTTACGTCTCCTTCTAAACGGTCGTGTCTCTCAGAATGTCATATACTAACGATGACTAACTATCAAGAGTTCGACCATTTCCTCAACGAATCACTCGATGTAAAACAGTCTCTAGACCTGTCCATTCACCCACACGATAAATCAAATACAGGGAAATTACTGAAAAAAAGTTACGAGAACACCCCTATTCAATACTTTTCTATTAATCAAAGGCAAACCATGATCACACGACAATTATTCATAATTTACATACATACTTTTCTTAAATTTCAGTAGTATAGCTATAATATAACAGTATTTTGTAAAAATGTGTCTATTTAAAGAAAACTTTGCACGATATTCAAATTTAAAATTACACGGGAAGATTTTAATTAAACGCGGGATTATGTCAGTAGTATAGCTATAATATAACCGTATTTTGATAAAATTAATAAATTTCTAAATAATATTCACAAACACTTAAATAATATCCCTAAACTCCTCTAAATGATTCCATAAAAGTATATTAAAAATTCTCTAAACTCCTAAATGATTTCCTAAAACTATGCTAAAAATTCATAAATCCCTGGAAATGGTTGAACTCTTGATAGTCATCGTTAGTATATAACATTTAGAAAAAGACGAAAGGGCAGAATGAGCTGCAGCAAACGCGCGCGTTCCTTTAATATTGTTCGTGCCCTGCCATTGGCTGATCGTACTAGATTTTGATTGATCAGGAAGGAGAGGGAGTGGTTGGGTGGGGAACTACATATCTACCTCCATACTACTCACGTTTTCTTTGAATATAATGAAATATTTGACTGGAAACTGCAATTGCTAATGAATGCTATTAATAACAACCTAGTTTGTCTAGAAGTAATAACACTAACGGTGGTTCAAGTTCAAAAAAGAATATCGAAATACATAGGTCATAATATATATCAAGCATTTAGTAGAACCAATAAAAGATTTAGAAATAACTCGATTTGATTACTGTGTAAAACTGTCTCTATAACTGTGCACACCACTACGTTCTAGTTTTACACTATTCGTCTTGTGTCATTTTTTACAAAGTTTTCATACAGTAACAGTTCCTATGCAGAATTAGGAAAGCCATTTGGGCAGCTAAGATCTCTACTGACAATAAGATAAACTGTATATGCACTCGTGATCAATTAATTATAAGCCAATAAAGCCAGTCAGTAAAAGAAAAATTTTGTAAACAAGAAACACGTATTCATTAAAATCACAAAACATTAATCCAATAATTTTAACAGCAATACAATTTCAAAGGCAATGTGTAGCTTTTTAAAAAATGAATGTGTTTCGAAAGATGCACATATAATATACATACCCCGATAAAATGGATGAATTTGTTGGTACGGCGAATGCAGCACTCATCGTGAGCTTCATTAAAAACGGTCACATTGGTTCGGCAGATGACAGTCACCACTTTGCCGTCTATTGTCCCATCGATATGGGCTGAAGTAAGACAATAAATACATTCATATGAAACCCATATTAGCATTGTTAAACTATATTAATATTAATTAATAATACACCCCTGCTAGAAAGTACCGCCCTATAATGTACATAGACTTAATTATATGCATGCCTAACATTAGTTTTCTATAATACAAATAAAATGAACCCATTTTAGACAGGTTAAAACACAACCGATTCTCCTCAAGCAAATAAAATTGAACTTTTGATGTCTACACGCTTTCATTAGATAACATCTTTTGTGCTAAATTAGAACATTAGCATAAATGGATTCTAGAAACCTACTGTAATTATTAAGTCGAAGACTGTTGAAACTGCATGACTGTAATTCTTTGTCTAATAATCTACCGCTAATGCTCATTTCGTCTGAAAACCTTTCATTGATTCCTTGTTCAATTTAGATATAGGCGAATTCACTCTAGTCATATATATCTTTAATTCGGAACTAGTAGAGGGTTTCTTTCGGAAAATCATACAAATAAAATTAGCTTTTTAACGCAACAGACAGTTGTTTTACGGTTAAATAGATTTACACAATACTCTGGTCACCATCTCTTTTTCGACAGGTTGGAGTTTGCCGCAAAAGTTCTGATTAGAGACAGATACTCTCTATCTGTAAATATTGAACACCGTCACGATCGAGATCTATAAGAAACTGTCTATATCTGGCGTTCTCTATTATTTGCTGGCATTAAACAGTCTCAGCTGGACACATGGAAGATATATTCATCTTCTTTAAATTAAAATATAAGCTTATTATAATGGATATACATTCCCAGAAAACCTACAACTACTCAAACAAGCGACCATGTATATACACGGATTTATTATCAATTTATTAATTATTTATGTGATTTTAAAATTGAAAATAATCTGCATTTTCTTAAAATACAACTTTAATTCAAATTATAAAAGTGCACTGCACATACGGAATTAAACTATATTTAAAATGTGTTTTTAAAGCAACAAATGTTGGTAACATAATGATGTTTAATTGCTTAATGTGCGGTAAGTTTATAACAAAAACACAAGCAATCACAGCTAAACTGATTAATTTTCTTACCTGGACCATTTTTTCCAATAAGAAACTCTTTTTCCTTTTTAAAATGTTGCAGTATTGTTTGTGCTACTGTAGCAATGTCGAATCCAAAGCGAAAACTCTGTGAAGTCAATTGAAATTAAAAGGTAAATAAGTCATATTTATTATTTAAGGAAGTTATACATTTGATTATGATAATATAATAGGTAATACTAAAATATATAATATATAAATTAGTATATAGTATATATTTATATAACTAAAATATATACTATATCTTTATAGCCTTCATATATTTTTGGTGAATTATAAAGTATAACCAGGATCTCGATAAAATGATACGGGGTGGTCCCCAACTTACTTATATTATCACATTTCAATTATTTTCAAAAGTATACAACAAAAATAGCAAAACAATGTAAGTATATCTTTATTGTAATACCGTCGTTAAAAGGTTAATGAATATAATAGCATACATTAGTATATTTCTAGATGGCCTCAAAAGAAACTACATATCGATAAATATAATTTAAAATGTTAACTAATATCATACAATACTAACAATACAGTAAGATTATGATAGAAAAACCATAATATTATTATTAGAAACAATATATAATAGTGATTGATACTGTTTTGTTCTTTAAGTGCTAGTACAGTATACATTCACACACACACACACACACACACTCACACACACATATATATAAAGATAATATATTATACAATTTCTGCATTACTTAACAGGACTAAATCATAGGCTAAATCATATATTTTTTTATTTCAAAGAGAAAAAATAAACTATCGAATGTCTTATAAAAAAAGTACAGTTCTCGCACTACTACATATTCCTATCGTCGGTTTAGTTGAAGCCAGTTAATTAATAAGTAATTAAATTACGTTCTTTAAACATTAGTTAAACAGTGGAATTCAAATGAACATAGAGTGAAATGGTTAATTGTTAGAGATAAAAATTGAATACAAATGTAATTTATAATTTAGAGACCAAATTGTAGATGATATTTAATGAAAAATTGGTGTATACTATTCTTATTCAATTTTTATCTCTAACAATAATTGACCATATTACTCTAAATATCTCATTGAATTGCACTGGTTAACCAATGTTTAAAGCACTCAATTTAATTACTTATTAATTAACTGACCACAACTAAACTGATGATGCAAAACTTCGGTTAAAATTTAACCAACAGTTCACAATGGTATCAACAGCATTTAAGCTGACTACAATACAATTGCATGCATTTATGACGCCATTCCATAAATGAAATGCGAGTATTTAAAAATTAAATTTTAATATTGTCAAAAATAATTGCTTTCTGCAGGTATATCAAACAAAAATATATAAATGTCCAAGGCTAAAGCATACTTTTTAGTGAGCTGTTTTCAGGGTTTTTTTCAAGATGCAGACACTCAGTGGATTACATTTAATTAAATAATACCTTCCTAGTTTTAATGGGAAAAATCTATTTTATAAGAGTATAATATGTAGATAGGAAAATTAAATAGCTCAAGGTAAAATACTAGAGACTTAGTTTGCATCATACACGTATTATCCGTTTATGCATGTATCTACCTCAGTAAGGGAATATTCGTGCGTGTGCTGGATAAGATCCATGGCATTGACAGCTCCTCGGAAGCTGTAGATTTGCTGATAAGGGTCGCCAACAAAAACGCGTGGCACTCGCTCTTGATTGGCCAAAATATCCAACAAAGGAGGGTTCATGTCTTGGGCTTCATCGATCAATATTGCGTCACACTCACCGGTCAATTGGGGTCGCGATAACTGCCACATCTGTTAGCAGTGAAGGATGACTCAATGATTTCATAAACTTAAAATATATTTGGAAGATTTAACCAATATTTAGAAGTGACCAAAGCGAAACAAAAATAGTGATTTAGGTGGTGGCCAAATTATCTAGAAGCATGTCGTGAAATAGACCACATCCAAACTTTGGTAGGGTGCCAGATAGGTAGAAAATACGTACCAGGAATGATTGTTACTGAATGGAAATATATTTAAGGCTACTGTACCTATGATAGTCACAATCTATCAAAGCTATAAAAGCTAGTAGAGGCATGATTAATGATATTAGATAATGAAACAATTGATTAATAAATGAAATATAAATTACTATTTATTAACGTTCAGTATCGAGATATAGTTAAAAAATATAATATCATTTGTATATGATAATAATAATGGATATAATTATAATTTACAAGTTTATAAATAACACTACATATAATCCAATATAATAATCCTGTATAATCCAATGAAATTGATGACAGATAATGATTTTTTGCAGTCCATCGATTCTATTGATTCCGCCTGTCATTTTGTTGGAGAGATGCTTATTCTTAATAGTTTTGTGAATATCGTTCTATTTATTCAAAATATATTTATGTTGGATTGTTTCCAAAAGTGGTATAACGACGTTCAGTTATTTTTTCCTTGAGCTTCAATTTCCTTTTCATTCGTGATATGGTTCGTAAATTTTAAACTTAATAGTGCATAATAATTAACAAATAATCGAAAAATCTCAATTTCTTCTTTACTAAAATCTTTGTATCTTTTTCGTTGAAAAGATTTTTTGTATTTCTCATCTGAGACTTACAATATAAAAATATAATTATGATTCTTACACAATTATCCTATATAAAAATAAACTCTTATACCATATTATATTTTGGAATTTCCAATATAATTGATATGTAAGAAATCTGTAATTGGTCAATATTCTAACGACCTATTATATTTGGGAATTCCACTCCTACGTAACAAACATTTAGTATATGGGTAAAAACATAATTCAGATAAACTTTTTTGGTTACATTTTAAAATATTAAAATTTCAACAAATCAAATCCATATCTTTAATATTAATATTTTTGGAAAAACTATTATATAAAACTAAAATGTATTAGGTATAACGTCAATTAGAGTAAAATATAGTGGCATTGTTAGTACTAAACATAAACCGCTAAATACAAGTACAGTAATATGTAGCATAAAATATCAATCTATTATAATTCTGTGGTAAAGTTCCGCATTTTTTGAAAAAGTGACATCCTAAAATTTCTATAATTAAATGTATGGACTATTAAAAACATTTATTTTAACTGATTTTAAAAATGTGCACATAATGTGACATTTTTTGTGACAAAATACTGCTTCTTTCTCTGGCAATATGAAAATACTAATAAAGTTTTGACAATTATTTATTCAGTGAATTATCTAATTTAAAATGTTTAAATATTAATTTAATTTTTTGGTAATATTTACAAAAGCAATATTAACTTATTGTGACTAAAAGATGCACATGACGTTACAACTGTTTTATGACTGACAAATTTGTATTTTTATTCATATTTTTCAATTCTGTGTTTTAAGGAGCAATACCTAAGTATTATGATACCTATAACAAACTTACTTATTCGGTCATAAAAATAAATCGAGAAGTAGCGATTTAGATGCTACTATCTAAAAGCCCACCATACCATTGTTTTAATTCAGTCATCCCTGATTATTGTAAGAATCAGATAAAAAAAATAAAGTAGTGCAAAAGTTAGAGCAAAACAAGTAAAACATTAAATTAAAAACATGTCACACATCAATAACTAAACTGGAGTATATCTCTTAGAACTGTAATGGCACTCATAAATGGATATTACAAAAACATATTCTCCATAATTATTGTACAATATAATAGGAAATAAACACTCAAGTGTCATTACAATATTATACATAAGTTTAGTTATTGATCTGTAACTTAATTGTTTTCCTTTTCTATCATTTAAAAAAATATTAGATAATAATATGTACTACTTTACGTTAAATGAAATGTCTAATAATAATTTGTTAAGTTATTTTAAGTTCAAAAATGATTCAAAAAATATATATTTCATTCACATCGCGAAAGTGTACATAATATTACATTATAAACTAACAATTAAACTATTGACATTTAAATCCCGTATTTAAGAACATATTAGTTAAAGCATTATACTTTAACATACTATTAAAAAACCCTGAAAAATTATATACTAAAAATGGAAGGCAAACTAAAGTAAAACAAGCGACCGACCTTTAGATAACCATCATGAGGCATGGGAATTTCCCGATCTCCAGGATTGATCATACGTTCCCAAATATCCTCAGAGTCTTTGACAACGCCGGTTCGAACAGAGAGTTCCACAGCTACAAGCCCACTCTGCTCTCCTCGGGAGGCCCGTATAAACTCGGGGACGTGAGCAAGGGAGATGACCTGGTCCGCAGAGGCCATGAAGTTGTTCAGTGTTTCGGTGACTAGACTTAGTCGGCGGAAGTAGTTGCCAGCTTTCTCTCTGGACTCAAGGACTCCCATTAATACTCGCTGATTCAGGTTGCCCAGTTTACTCCGGTATCTGTCAATGGGTAGTTAAGGATGAAGATTTGAGTTCATTATTAAATCTGTGATCTAAGTAATACTATACATCAATATTTTGACAATATTAAAATGTTAAGATATGTTTAGTTTTTTATTTAAAGAATAACATATAGTTTTTATAATATAATGTGTGAAGGTTGTGACCATTTAAGTATTAATATTATAACAATAATTAATTTTCCTAAATTATTTAGTACTAATAAATGCTCTGCATATTTAAGACAAAATTTATAAAAATATATCCGACACGTATATATTTAAAATCATTTCATAGATAATATTAATAGTAGTTAATTATTAATGAATACGCTGCCTAAACTTACTTTATGTTACTAATGATATAAATATTCGCTAAGTGAGTAATGGCCACCACCTTATGAGCATATTATTTTTTGGTGAGCATCTATATAGATATTGATCATTTTAATTTTTTCGAATTAAAACTATTAGAGTGGTATATTAATTATCCTGACATTTATTTAATGAATAAAAATATATATTAAGAAAAATGTAAATTAACAATCAATGTTGATTTCATTAACTAGTAAAAATAAACTGTCGATATTTTGTATGTCAAAATTTGAAGAATCAAAATTTTGTATAAGATAATATAAAATGTTAAAAAATAATTTAGTTTTCTCCCTGCACTAATAACAAGTAAACACTGTAAAGTACTCACTTATATCCAATGCCCTTGTATGCAAGCGAGTGTGATGTTTTACAAGTGACATTGCTAGGAAACACCTTTTGTGCATACAACTGCATAGCTCTGGAAGGTATAGATGGAAGAAAGATAGATAAGATTAGGCAAAAAAGGCAGTAGTATAAAATTGCTAATAATAATAATAATAATAATAATAAATGTTTATTATTTACAAAAAGTGGCATATACATAATGGGAATCGAGTACATAAATGTATACGTAAAAAAATAATGATAGCATATAAATTTAGGTAATGAGTGTTGTTGTAGCGAGCTGTGCTACTAAAAAATAGATTTTAAATCGTTTGGTTTTGGAAGGGGGATGGGTTGGTTTGGTTTGCCGGTGCGAATGGAGATAGAAAGGAGTCATGAGGTCTGGGTTCAGGAAGATTTTCTTGTACAACCGGTCAGCTGCATGGAGTCGACGAAGAGTCAGTGGGGGAATGTTCCACATTTACATGAAGGATCGAAGATTGAGAAACCGCATTAATGAGGCGGTGAGCTCTGTTTTGAATGCGGTCTAGTTTAAGTTGCAGGTGGAGTGGAAGAATACAGAAAAGAGGGGACACGTATTCCAATTTGGTGGCAACAGGCCGAAAAAAATTTTTTAAGGTCAGAGTTGTTGAGTACTGGGCGAAGTAAGCTGAACGCGTACATTCGGTTGGATGCAGTTGAGATGATAGAGAAAGTACAGTTTACGAGTAATACTTTTTAAGAGTGATTGCACTGTGAGCAGCACAATTTCTTTTAAAAAGCATGACTGTTAACTAAAAATAATAATATAAAAAATTGGAGAAATTGAGCCTTGTTGAAAACTAAAAATATGGCGAAAAGGAAACATACTTATTGTAGACAATGAGTAAAAAACGTTGACCAGGATTGAACCGAGCAAAGTTGACCAATGTAGTAGTTTTTCCTGAACCAGCAAATGCTTTAATTCGAATAACGTCTCCACGAGCAAGAGTATGTCTGGAAATTTTCAACTGTTCATGGGTGAGACGAAGTCGTGATTGATCATTTCTGAAATGTAAAAAGGAAGAAAAATACTACAGTTTAGTATTAAGTAGTTTATTCAACTTGATTTAGAGCCCGAGTATATATTTAAAAGTAGAATAAGTAAAATATGATTAATTGCTAAAATTTAATGACAGTGAAAATGGCTTAATCTGGTAACAGACATTTCTATTTTCATTAGCATATAATTTTGAGTCTTTATAAGTGGAGAACGTATATAATAATTACAATTATTGTCAAACAGTTCATTGGCTCATGTGAATATTATGAGGGTATTAGAGTGTTCAATACTGACTATGTACATTGGGTGAAATTATGTTCAGTTGGATTATTTACTAATGCAATAGTATTATTATTAGTATTATTAATCAGTTGGATTATTATGTTCAGTTATATGATGGAGTATTTCCCATGTTTTGGATTTCAACGTTTTGATATATTTTTCAGTCTTAATTATAATGTAAAAATTAACGATGTTTAACAATACATTTAACCTTGAAAAAGAATTGGCAAAATAAGGTCGAAATGAGAAGGTGACCTTTGAACTAACCCTAAATTAAATAATGGTGGAAAATATAATAGATGTAGCCAAGGATATATGTATAATAAATTAAACAATTTTTGAATAGCCACTTTTTAAGCCCTGAAAATTCATACATTTTTTCGTTCCATTAATTACTTTTTAGTATATTAGATAAGTTGCACTAATACGAGATTTAATGGTACACATTTACCGCTATCGTAACCTTGACACAGCAGGCATACCCGGGCAAAAATCTGTGCAAAACCCCAAGAAAGAGGAGGCTTACTTCTGAGGGTCTAGTGACTTAAGTATTTTAGTATACAACAAACAAAATATGTGAATAAAATAAATAAACTCAGTCACCCATATTGGAGGATAGACCGCTGTCTATTACCCCCTCCACTCGTCGCCCCCAACTTGTCTTTTAGATCGCCAAGATAAACTCCGCCCGCCTTCTCTATGTGATGCACCAGATAAGCTAAGCGGTAGTGGACCCGCGTCCACGGCCCCCCCGGACAGGACCGGGACAGGGACAGAGTGACTGCCGCCAATGCGAACACGCATTCCATAAGTTGTTCCCGGAGACCGGCGGAACAGAGTGCGCGAGTGGAAAAGAGAGGACGCACCTCGGTGAAAAGGTCCCGGGCAAGGATCAGGATGCCCACTAGAGCGCACCAGGGTTCTGCTCTCTGAATTGATTTTGTGAGGAGGTTAGATTAATTACAAACAAAAATCATATTAGTAATATTTGGGTATGTAATTCAATTTCATAGCTTTTTTGAGACCAACCATTTAAATTGCTATGAGATGTATAAAAACGCAAACTAATGAAACAGAATTTTAATTAATGGAGCCTGATAATTGAAACATATTATAAAGTATATTAATATGTTACATATAAGGCCATAATGTATAATAAAAAGTGTCAATTTGATTTTGATGTTTAACCCTAGATATTCTAAAATTAATGAAAACTATTTTAGAGTGTAGTAAAATAAAGTTATGAACGTGGATAATGGTTTTTATATCAAAATCTAACATTAATAAATATTCATACATAAACAGAACATTGGTTAAAGCTTTAAGATATATTTTTAAAATTAAAAAACTAAAGATTCATGTATAAAAAGGACATAAGCTAAGGCACTTAGATATAGTTTTGTAATTTTCTGTTTTTAAGGTATGTGGGAACTTTGGTTTAAATCTATCTTCACCAAAGTTTTCTCATAGTACACTCTTTCGATAATTGTTTTGGGAAAGAATCCTAAATATATTCAAATATTGAAACAAAGGGAAAATATTATTTGATTTACATCACTTGTCTGCATACAGTCGGGCAACTTTTCTTGAAAAAGTTCAACAACTGTAGCGTAGAGTAATTGATCGCAAACGAGAAAATGAACCTCAGGAGCAGTGAAGGTTTTGAAGGAAATGAAGAATCTGTAAACATTAAAAAATAAATAATTTATCTCATTCAAAGAACATCTTAAATAAAATAATATGTTTATACTAATAATTATTTGTTTTTAAGCAATGATATACATAGATTTAAGAGTTACATTCTTCTAATCTAATATTTTGTAATATTATTTTGACTATTAGAAAATAATAGATAAGTAACTTGATTAAGAAGTAAAACAAAACGATTTTTACAGAAACATAAATCATACAATTATGAATTTTCATCCAAAATAATGGATACCTAAATTTATTAATGTAACACAAACATTTCTTTGGATTTAGAAATTCCTTTGTGGCCAGCTAAAATTATGTGAAATACAAGTCGAATACATGCATGATAATCACACTATTAAACAGCTCTTAATCAAGATATTAAATTCTTACAATTATTATATTTTATATATATGTAAATGTATATATATATATATATTATAAATAAAATATTAACATATATTTCTTAAATGTGACAATTACTTTATTAAAACCGAACTGATATACCGAAATGTCGCAAAATGTTAATTTTTTAAATTGGGTGACAAGACACAATAAACAAAAATGTATACCTGTTATTAAATAAAATCTGTCAATAGCCTTCCGCCATGTGACTTGAGAGTATTCTACATTATTAAGACATAAGTATATGAGACAAACTACTGAAGTCTAGAATATAACAATATCAACAATTAATGATAATGAATATTATATATAAAATTGCCAAACATTATTTTGAAAAAGACACGGGAACCCTCTTCCCTAAAGAAATAGGGTTTAAGTCGAGATTATGAGACAGACAACAATTGAAATTTTGGCTTAAAATGTATATTGTATCTGATTTCGTTGTCGCAGATTTAAAATTAGAAACATTGAAATATGAGAAATATACAAACCCGTGTACATGAAATGTACAACATGTTTTATGTATTATTACAAGAAATAGAGTATACACAAACTTCAATTATTGACATAAATACAATCAAAATATAACTAAACAGCATGATGTTTAGTTATATTTTGATTGTAGAGAAAGAGGATGAAAAAACACGTATCGCACCTCGGGCAACGCCCTCGGCCGACAAACCGGCCAGGCGCAAGCGCCTGCCCTAGTTTGTAAAAACAAAGCCCTAACCCTAACCCTAACCCATGATGTATGCAAACTTGCTTTTTTGCCGAGGAGTTGGTTGAATCATCGTCATTCAATCGTACTCTGATCGATGGACATTCATTGGCATTTAATGGAACAGTCATTTTTTTGTTTATATACAATTTCTTTCAAAGAGAATACATTTACATTGAATTGGTTTCCGTGAAGGTACTATTTATCCTGTAAAGCTTTATTTATCACACGAAAATCGTTGACACGTCTTTTTTGCTCATATTTTTCAATTAATCTACTATTTTTGTGACCAGTGACGAGCATTATATCGTTATGTGGAATGTTTTGTTTCCTCATCACCGTCACCACTGTCACGCACACACAATGGTTCGTGCAGGATTTGCTGAGTTTAGATTTTTTGACAAAATCTTCAATATGTCCCCAACCCTTTCTTTCTCAAAACCGCTACCTCTGACAAGTTTACGTTCTTCAAACATTTAGAAAAAAGCGGTTTATTGTCATTGCCTGATGGCAGGCAAGCTTTATAAATAAAAAAGTCTCTAGTAGACATATGTTTTTATTTTCGTCTTCATACATACGAGCTTGTTTACTTTCAGTAAACTCTTTTATATTAAGAGATGCTTTTTCGTTTTTTGATGTCATTGATACATTAATATATGCGTATCTTAATCCAGCATCATCTGTGGTGACAGTAATTGATGAAGCAGTTAACTTGCTGATGTTTTAGATATTTACCTACCGTAAATTTTAAAACTTCATTTGCTCGTCTAAATTCATCTCCATCTAAAATATTATGTGATGATTTTTGATCTAGCGAAGTAAGGTGTCTGTGAATCGATACTCTAAACTCTAAAGCATATCAAACTGCTCGGACTCACTGTACAACTCATCAGTTTTGGTTCTTAACGAAGCATAAAAAAGTCGCAAATAAACATTTAAGATTCTAGCTGGAACATTTTCAAAGTATTCACACAATTGTTTTTCTTTCAAAAATGTTTTAAATTTCTTCACATGGCCTTCCGTTTGATTTAGTGTTCCTATTAGGAACACTTTCCTTTTCTAAGTTTCTAAGTTCATCCATTTGATAATTTGTTAATTCAATTATTTCAATGTTTTCTAATTCATTAAAAATCACTAGAAAAATCATTCGTTAATTTTTTTAGTTTGGCACCAAGAATAAACATAACTATTAAAATTATACACATCTTCTTGGCGTCATTTTTTATATCACCATCTTTATTGACTACCATTCACCATTTTTAATGGTTAAACTATAATATATATATATCTTCTTGGTATCATTTTTTATATCACCATCTTTTATTGACTACCATTTTTTGAATGTACGTTTTCTCAATATACATGGCAATGTTATCTTATCATTGGCTGCATTTTTATGACTCTGTCGTTTTTTGGGATCATTATCATCTACACCACCTATTATTCCGTTTGGGAAGTTTTCTAAATGCAACCTTTTCACTAAATAATGTATTGCCTACTGAAAATGAATAGAAAATTTAAAATATTTAAAATTTCGAATTTTTTCTATGTTATCAGTTACCATCCAAAAATTTTATATTTCATTCCGTATAGATTAGACGGTCAAGCCAAGAATAAGAGCGTCAGCAATTAGCCTAACTATAGATCTATATTTCATCAATTTTTATCACAATTTCTATCACCTCAGCACAGATATCAACGATATCTGATATAATAGAATTACATCGATTAAAATTCAGGCAGAAATGCTATATTATAATAATATATAGTACTATAATA
The DNA here is from genome assembly GCA_036023295.1 of Invenusta paracnida. NCBI lineage: Eukaryota > Metazoa > Platyhelminthes > Proseriata > Coelogynoporidae > Invenusta > Invenusta paracnida. The sequence goes on along the minus strand of JAYRBW010140467.1, from coordinate 15,957 downwards.
ATATATTAAAGCTGTTATAAATAATGGAACAAATATTCCTACCGTATTATATTTGAAAAGAACCTTGTAGCAGAGTGCGTAGTGACCTGGAACATCGTTAATACACGATTTCGCAGGGCTATATCCTCCTCTCCGACTGCTCTTAGTCGGGAGTAGATCTTCTTCCAGGGCATCACATTCGGCGACTGGATGATCGCTCGCCATCGGGAACAAACTCGGACACACTCAGCGAGATCCATTGCAGGAAGACAGGAAAAAACATGAATTAGAATCTCATTCGGGAGACAGCTGATTGTCTTCTTTTGAGTGCCATTTTCTCCACTACAACTGTCCACATTTGTCGCCAGTGATGATGAACTACCACGCGTATCCGTTTCACCACCGTCAAGGTTAAAAGGATCACGTCGAAATGCAAGGTCTTCTTCTAGTTGCTCCATTTCAGTTTTGGCTAGTTCGCGATAATCGATTATTGGCTCGCTGTTATTATCATCGGTAGTCAAATCAATAACCTATATTATTTAAACAAAACAAAAATGTTAATTGCTTGTATAGGTCAGGGGAATAAAAATAAAAATAGTACAATGAAATATTGTATGAACAATATTTACATAAATTTATGTGCTTGAGTAATTGCTATTGACCTCGTAACCATCCACGCACTGTATTTTTAAAACAAATTATTACAACACAATTAAATATAAAATATACAAAGGTTTAACATAATTTAGTCCAAGTAGTTCAGAAATTAGTTTAAGAAATTGTTACAACACTTAAAATTAATATATAATATGCATATATATAAGTTTCTAAACAGATTAAAATAATGTATTTAGGTCAAATGGTGCACTTGATTTCGATAGCAAGTTGAAATCTTTTTTTTTTTCTACGTATTATTTTCAGATTTATTTGCTTCCACCGTCATTGCACCAATTGAACTTTCAAGTCAAAATTTCGTCTTCTGTAAAGTGGCAACCTCTTCAGCAACAAATTTGGACCCATGGATACCGCCTTCTTGAAGGGTTCAACTCTGGATTCGGACACACCGGGAACGTCTCCTCCAAAGAGACGACGAAGATGTTCGTTTTAACGGCCTTTACCCATCTCGGTCTGCTGGACTGGTCAGAGGTAGTGCCCCCGAAATCTTTTGCTGGCCAGGGTGCGCATCAACAGTGCCTCGGAAGGGAGGTCTTCAGCAGGGCCCTCAACAAGGAGCTGTCCTTTCTCCACTTCTCTCCATCCTCTACTTCAACCACATCAGGTCCTCTATTCCTCGTAGTCTGAGTGTCTCCGTGTATACAGACGAAATTGTACTCTGGGCATCCCACACAGACAAGGTTGCTGCTGCTCGGGCTGTCCAGGAGAGAATAGAGGCTAAGTAGAGGGTAAAAAGTTAGCGCTGTACGCCTAGAAATGTGAAATCTCTTTTTTCTCGAGCGACACCCACGAAGCAGACTGGGCCCTCAGATTCTTTTGGAGGGCCGCTCTCTTGGGATCAATTCCACCCCAATATTTCTGAGAGTCACATTCGACAGGAGCCTTTCGTTCCGCCAGCAGGCTCTTCTAGATGCCAGGTGTTAGCGGCGGTCTCATCAAAGTCATGAGGCTGTATGACTCCCAGAGTTGTATGAGAAAGCTCTTCCTGACTTTCTGTCCCAGCACCTTTAATAACTGCGTCCCGGCCTGGCAGCCATGGCTCTCGAAGTCGTTATTTGAAATCCTGGAATGGACGTAAAATAGAGTACTTAGAATTATCACAGGACAGCTGAGCACCACCCCCAGTCGAGCGACTCCGCCTGCGGGTGGGGGTAGAATCTTATGCCATTCATCCGAAGGACTGCAGTCCGATCTTGGGAGAAATCGCTCCACCTTCCAGAGTCCAACCGAAGGAGAGAAATCGCCTGCCGACACATCCCTCACAAGCTCCTGTCATGCTCCAGCTGGGGAAAGAAAATCCAAGAGGGAATTGCGGCTGTTGAGCTGCCTGCTGAGGGCTGCCAACCATTACGATTACTGCCATTCACCCTTGCATGAATGGCGGTTCTTGGTCTTGTACACTCGACTTTACGAGAGGCTCGGACGCGCTCCTCACAGATGCTATTATAACGCTTGAGGCCGGAGACCCAGTCATCTCGTGGATCATCTACACAGATGGGTCTGCGAAAGATGGCTAATGCCGTGGATGCAGTGTGGCTATTGTCACAACGGGTCGACATCTCCTTTGTTTCACGAGTTGATCAGAAGGGGAGGGAGATGACTTGCTCCTACAATACGGAGGTAGAGGCCCTACATCACCGGTTCTCTACCACCGTGTTCTCCTTCAGTGGGTACACAGTCACTGTGGGGTCCACCAGGCAACGAATTGGTGGACACAGAAGAAAAGGCCGCATGATCTTAATATGGCTGCCAATCCCACTGTGAGCATAGAGATTTAATTGACTAGCTCGCTCCTCTATAGAGTAAAAATCTGTTGTAAATGATGCTTTGTAAAACGTGTGAAAATAAATCAATAAAAAATAATTAGCATGCTTTTGCATAGGTAAAATTCGGAAAGTCGCTATCGGAAAAATGTTTTATTTATTTAAGCTATACTCCTTATTACATACTATTGTAGCTCTCATTTAGGCGCACATTTCAATAATTTCACTTTTGATACCAGTGCTTTATATTATTTAGATTTGAAAATCTATTTCTTTTTACTGTATTAGGTATACAACACCAGTTTCTTGCCACACAATAGAGTATGACTCGTTAATAGTACAACCAGCTTAACACACAGGCAACTCTCAGATTTTCACTCTAGATGAGCGAGCTAGTCAATTAAACCTCTGCGACTGTGACCTTCTGGCAGCCATCAAATGGAGAATCATGGACCCTCCCCCTTTAACCAATGCGTCCATGGCACAACTCTGCAGCGGTCACTGCCAGAATCTTGCAACCTACCGGGTGATAGTAGAACCTGGTTTCAGCTCTGTCTGCCGACGATGGTGCCAGGAACCCAAAACTGTGGAGCATTGGCTGTAGGATTGTCCAACCACAGTCTGGGCTCAAACTACATTTTTCGGGGGCCACCACCCGTCTATGACCATCCTAATGGAGAGCCTTGAGACATTATTCGCATTCCTGCGCCTGGGAACCAGGTGTGACGCGTTGGCCGCAACAAAACAAAAAATTAATTTCCGTTTATTTCTGTCGTATTGATCTTTTGGATGAAATAGCACTTAATTGTCCGAAATGCAATCAGTCTTTTCACGTAGATTCTTCACAACTATACTATCATTAATTAAAAAAAACACCTTTCAATTGAACTTAGACTATGGAATATTACAAGAACCATTTTGAAGAGATAAAATAACTTTCCCTATTTGGGTTACCTAATTTTGCAAAAATGTATAAACTCGATTGTTGTTTGAGTTAAAATCATCACATCAATGTGGTTCACTTTCAAGTCTGAAACAAAAGCAATCCTACTTAATAACAGGTCAGCATACTACTTGTTTTACAATTTTCCATGAAACTTATTTTCAGTAATTTTTTAAGAGTGTGAGAACTTAAATTATTTTGCTATTTATCTAATAAATGTATTCCATTATTGTTAAAAAGTCTAAATTCTACGAAAATACGAACTTCTAGGTTTAATTATGGCAATTTATTTCATGGCTACTTCTATCTTCACAAGCAAACAATTACATGTTTTAATTTTTAATCTAATATATATATATATATAGAGAGAGAGAGAGAGAGAGAGAATTTTCTCTATAATCATACCTATTTTAACATTTTTGCAAAAATTAATAAAACTTGCACGCTATATATTGCTAATGTACACTATATTTCAAACTTGAAAAGTACATAAATGTTATGTTAGGATATTTAAGAAAATTTATAAAGCAAAATGTATATGTAACGAAATAAAAATTGATTGTGTTACATAAAAAATCGATGAAATATATTGAACAGGCACCAACAAAAATATTCAGATAATAAATGTTTACAAATTTCACAAATAGTTTCATTATATTATTTATATAAAGTATTTTTTTGATAGAGGCAGATATGAAAGTAAACATACATACCTGTTTACTGGATTTATTTGGTGATGTTGAGTCATCATCTACGGTTATATTGAAGTTATTAATGCATCTGTTATTAGTGGTAGAAAAACAGGAGGTCCTTGCAAATGCCTGTTTTGATGCAGATGTTCGCATGAAGAAGCTATCAATTTTTCGATCATTTCTTGTCGCAATTGGTCGCTTTCTTCCCTTACTTGGACCAGCTACTAAAGCTGGGTTTGAATTGGTATCCAATGAATTAGAGGTTTGGAGTCCTGACAAATTGCGATCAATGTCTTCTTGTTTGATATCCTTTACCTATTGGCCCATGTCAATATTAAATCATTAAAAAAAGTAACAAAAATATAAATTGTAAATAATTTACTGAATATAACTATAAAATTATATTTTACAAAAATAATGAATGAAAAAATATATTGAGTATACTAAATTGAAATTATACATTTATATATTATATAATTATAAAATATAATTATCACTACACAAAGTAAAATATATTCTGATACAAAAATATATAAAAGTTTGGAGTAAAGAATAAAAAATAATTCATTACATTTTAATATAAAAAGATAAATTTTGGTTTAGTAAGAAATATACAAAATTACTTGTTTAACAATTAACTTAAAACATTGAAACATAAAGGAATTAAAGATGGAAATACTAACATATAACTTAAAATAATGTTGAAATGTCAACAAAATTTATAATGTCAATAGCATTTTCAAATATTAAATGTTATATTCATTTACTATAAAATGGATATAAATAAAATAATTTTAAAATCATATTAAAATATGAAATAAAACTAATAATAATTATTAAATAAATTATAAAATATCAATATTAAAAATTGCTATTGATTTAAAAACAACACATCCAATAAATATAATAATAAAATGCGACAATTAACAATTCGTATGAGCAATAATTACTTTTAAAGGAATTGAACATGTAGAATGAAGAGAGCTTGCCATAACAAAACCACTTTGAAAGCCTCCTGTCTTTTTATCTCTATGAACTGGAAGAAGCCGATTATTAATGTGGAAATTTCCTCTAGCTTTATGGAGCTGGCTAGAAGCAGCAAGAACTGAATTTCCAGGTGTTAGTTGGGCTCCAGTAGCACGAATTTTCTTGGATGTCGCTAATCTTACAATGGAAGAGTCATCATTTTCCATTTATTTAGTTGTTTTTATTCTGTACTATACACTGTAATAAGATGAATAATAAGAGTTATTAATAAAAAAATAAAATAAAATATATATATGACATAACACGGTAAAGATACATATATTAATAGAGAAAATATATTGGAATATGTAAGGATATCAGAAAAGAAACAGCTGTTTAAAGTATACCTTCAAGTGAAGTTGTGTAAAAATACGTTCATGAATGTTTTATTATTGTACTGACACTTCATATATCATAATTTTATTGTTATGGTAGAATTAATACATTAATTAAACTTAAAATTAATTTCCTATGCTTATTTACAGTTATCAGATAGACACAAATTAAAATCTACTATGTTAAAAATGTGTATTGTACTATCGATTTATAGACAACATGATACTTAAGACCTTACATTGTAAGATTAAATTAATAAAATATCTTTATTTACTTTTAAAATGTTATTAACTTTCAAATGACTATCCTACCTTAATCCTTGCATTTTCATAGATGGTACTGTTGATAAGACTAATAGTTATATTAACCAAAGCATGACTTGTTTTTATTGAGGTTATCATGACATATTCACTAACTGACTAACCCTAAAGTTAGTTTAGTAGATTAAAGCTCATACATAGTTAACAAGCCAAAAGAAATGTTAAACTTAAGTAACTGCTTTAATTTAACAAAATGAAAGTAACTGAAGGTTAAAACGCCAATGAGTACATTTTACTATAAATTTAGTGATAAGTATTATTTCAGCCATCCATTATAATATTCCAAACAATACATTAAAGATGTCTATTCCAAACATATTGATTATTTACAGATGCAACATAATATGAATGTCAAAAATAAAATTAAAAGAATATAAATGAATGTACATTAATACTATAGTATAGTATAAAAATAGACCTTTCAATTGATGTATTCAAATCAAGAATAACAAAAAATCTAAGATATATAAAAATTAATGAGATAAAACAAGACTAAAGCTTAAAAAATCTGTAATATATTGGCAAATTTTCGTATCACACTTTATCAAGCCACAAATATACTAAGGTACAAAATCGTGTGCAGCAGATATAATATACTCGTATAAATATATTAAATATTTATTTTTGCCTGATTTTTTTTTCTCCAGCCATAAAAGCAATAGAAATATAAATCTTCTAAATTAAATTTTCGGTGTATATGATATATGACTTAATATTTCACTTTAAATATCCTACCTCGCTGGTTAAAATTGATCAAATAAAGCAGAAATTATTAAAATTAAAAAACTAAAATATATAACATAGATAACATATTGTCCAATTATATTTTTGGTAGTAGCTATTACAACACAACTTCCTGCTTAATAAGACAACAAATTCTATTACAATGAAATTCTGTAGTCAAAACAGATACCTATATTTTTGAGTATATATGTAACTAATTACAGAATTTTTTATAAAATTCATATTATACATTGAAAATAAAGTTAAAAAATAGAATTATGGAATCATTCAACTAAGTTTTTAAGATACTTTTTTTACCTAAACTTTTTCAGTTAAAACAATAATATATTTTAATTATGTAATATTATTGTATTTGTAATTATGTATTTGTATTATGTAATTGTATGCAATATTATTATTTATTTATTTTTAACATAATTGGTTGTAAGTATAATAGGTATAATAGAGTATATACATAGATAAACGAATCCTGTGTTTTGAATATATACAATAAATAATACATATCAAAAATGTTCTAATTAATTGATCTTTATATTTAATGTTAATTTAAACGCAAAGGGAAAAAAATGCATACATTTGCTCGTCTACCCCTGCTTATAAGTAGTATAATGTAAATTAATATTTGTTTTGTGTGTAACTAAGTAAAGAGTTGAAACAGAAACAATCTATTTATTAATATTACAAACATAGAAAACTGAAATATATGATGTGAATATATATATATATCCAAGCATATTAGTTCTTTATAATAACACTAAATGTGCATAATGTACTGGTTTGCAAATTAACATACAAATGGAAATGATGAGCCATTACCTATTAATAATATATACAATACATACCAAAATTATGTAATGTTATTTTTGCTATAAAGATATATAAATTACCTGTAGTCTATAGTCTTGCATTCAAAAAAGTAATCGTTCAGATTTTAGTGATTACAGCAGTCATAAATGGAATTTTCAATACTAAAACATTTACCAGAGTAGACATGAATGGCGGTCACCAATATTAACAAATCCCAATAATAGTCATTTATTTCAAAAATATGTGTAATATACTGAATATTTCATAGTTATAAAATTATATTTGTTATATATTATGAACTCGTAATTGTGGTTAACTTATAACTCTCAAAATATAGATTTTATGTATTTTTAAATCAGAGACCATAACAACGCCCTTAGAGTCAGTTCTCTGTGTACTCTATGGTTGTAGGTATATAAAATAGGCTAGAATATCTATTGTAATAGAATCTATTGTATTATTAGGCAAGAAGTTTCATTGTAAACTAATAGCTACTAAATAGTAAATATTATGTAATATTATGTAAACTATTAATTTTTTAAATATAATTGGTAGGTTGTATAGGTATTATTTGTAGGTATATAAAATATGCAGGAAGTTCCAATGTAATGTGTAATCTTATTAGGAAGGAAATTCAATTATAAACTAACAGCTGTCTACTTTTTATAATTTAAAAAGGTAAACTAAATATTTATTCTAAAAAGATACATTTCAATTAATGTATCACTTATAAAAATTAGTTAAACATGGTGCCCACATAAAATCAATTAAAGTATTTAATGATTTTCCATGACTCTGCTCCAATCTCTTGAGATGAATTACATACCAATAAAACTGGTGTATAGTAATGAAAAATGTTGTGGTTATATTTCTAAGAATGCATTTAAGGACATCTCAGTATTCTTAATATAAAATTAAGAAACATTTTTCAACACAACATCACCAGTTTTTTGGCGAAAATATAATTTATAATAAAATTAATTTTCGTACAAATAGTATCTGTTAACTTTTAAGGAACATCATTAAAATTTAATTCATTACACACTCTTTTATAATAGATGGAATTTTTCTATAAATATCGGAGTTCTACATTTATTTATACTTTGTTATGTTACCCATACTTTAGGACTACATAGTGCGAATTTCTTTCTCTGAAAAAACGGCTATACATTTAAAAAAAGATAATTCTCAAAAGCTATTGGTCATTTATGTAGATACATACAATAGCCACTTCTCTCTATTGTTAGCTTTCATTCTGTTTTCGCTTACAACACTGGTAAATTATAGTGCATAAAAATTCCAAATTCAAATCAGACAGCTATTTATGTTCATCACAATATAAGCAATAGTTATTATATTAAATACTATAGAAGTATAGCGTCATGTTTTTGCATTGTACAGTGTGTCTCATAAGTCCCTATGGAGTTTATTATTTATCTGTCTCATTTATTTACAGAGCAATTAAAATGACAACCCAAGGATAAAACTAAAATTATAATAAATAAACTGTATTATTATTGGTTGTTTCATTGATTTTTTTTTTTCATTGGTTGACCTTTAACATTGCAAATACATACATACAAACTCCGTAGGGGCTTATGAGACACACTGTACATTAATTGAAACTTCATTATATAATGAATTAATATTTTATAATATTTTATATAAAAATAAAGCGATGAATTTTATTCAAAGTATAGAAATAATTAATATTTAATTTTTAATTCATTCATTAAAATTGTTTCCTTATGAAGAAGTAGTATGATTTTTCGAGCGTAAATGGTAACTACGGATTAGATGACCAATCACATTTCATTATTTATCTCCAGCAGCATACTTAAACTCGATATATGTATATACTTCTCAAAATACTTATATACTCTAGCTATATACGTATTTCGTAAATATTTCTATACATATAATCTACAAATATCAGTGGTCCATATCTTGTATACTCGACAGAACAAAGTGGAAGAAGCAGATGACCGCACGACTCAAGATGGCACATCGACAGGCCTTCTGGTACCCCGGCTATTGGAGCGAACCTCAGAACCCCTATCCCAGCTTCCTGCCGACCTTTCTTTCCAATCCAGGCCTCAGCTCGTCCCCAACTGAGCAGCCTTCTCTCTCACCCTCAAATAATTAACTTGATCGATTAGACCGCAGACATCAGTTTTCATATTATATATTTAGACTGGCCTTCCACTCAATAATACTTACCGGGTTACGGTGTTTATAACATAAGGCAAAACCAAATTATAGCTAACGATTGTTGGGTGATTTTAGTTGCGAAAACTGAAAAAATAATAAAAAATAAATAAATATACCGGTATCTTAAGTATTATAAACTTCAACAATATTATACGATACATATCACAATAAATATATAAAATATCAATAACTTAAAATTATTTTGGTCGCAAATTAAATTCAAATCATTTTTCAACTCCGTATTATGCAAGATAAAAAAATTATATGTAGTAGCATAAAATATAAGTAATTCAGATTACATTTCATAATTAAGATCAAAAATTGTTTCAAATGAGCAATGATTTAATTCAATAAAAAGTTATCTTTTGCCTTTGAACAACTCAAATTCAGTTCAATATCGTATAACTGAAAACTAATCTTATGTTATGCGCTATACGTTAAAACAATGATGATTAATATGGATTAATCACAACTAATAATATGGCTATTTCAGATGAAAGTATTTATCCTCCAATAATATGTTGAATTCCGAAAATGTAAAGTTCCAATCTAATATAATATAATATATACCTGATGTCTGTGGATTAGACAGTATTACATAATCATCCGTTCCCTTCACTCTATAATATATCTACAATTCACAACATGAGCTTAGAATAAATATACATGGTGATATAAAGGCTCCCTATTGAAGACATTAAAAAATTACATCATAACAACAGTATAAAATGTAAATTGTATTGCATACAAGAAATATAAATCACTTAATTTTATACCATCAAATAAAATAAAATAAAATAAAATTACGTTAACGTTTTTGCAAAGTCCAGTTATGTGTTTTATTGATTGTTATAAAGTATTAAAACTGAAAAAAATATCCCATTTATCCCGCTATAAAATGCATATATGTATAGATTTGTCAATAAATTTAACAAGGAGAAAACGAACTGACAAAAATTATATTAAAACAACGCGAAGTTACGCGTGAACTATCAATTTTAATCAAGATATTTTTTATCACAATCTTATAGGACTTTCCAAACGCATATACAGGAATACTTTTTCGACAGCAAAAAACGAATTTCCCATCTTAAGTCCTTATATAGTCCTTATATACATATATTAACAATAACACACTTTTAATATCGATAACAATAAAGTTTGTTTTGTCAAAATCAAAAATCCAGTTATGCAATCTCTAATTTGTATAGAAAAAATAGTTTTTCTAGCTGATAAAACTGAAGAAAAAATTGTTTATTAATTTTCAGTAAACAATAAATTGAGCTATTTTACATTAAAATTTTACATAATTGTATTATTGTGGAATGTTTTGATTGACAGTGTATACAACTTGACTACCTACAATCAACTGTACATCTTATGTTTATGTGAAGATTTCATTTCTCTGTACATTTCTGGTCTTTCTTGTTATTTTTTGTAATTGCATATATCTTCGTATATACGTATAAAGTATATAAAACGTATTAAATGTATAAATATTAAATATTTTCAATTTGCTATCAAAATTTAACAGAATATTATGATCAATCATTGTTGTGGTCTTATAATATAATTCCAAAAAAACACATAATACTTAACTATATATATATACACACTTGATCGTTATGTAATATGCGGTACACATTAATAATATTCACTATATTTCTAATATGGTAATAATAAACAAATACTTATTATATGCTACTAGTTATTATTTCTGATTAAGAGTGAAAATGTGAAGCAAATCTTTTATGGAAGGTAAATAATAGAAAATATCTTTTGGGCTTAGATAAACTGTATAGTTCCCTTGCAGCACAATTATTTGATAAATAAAAAAGTCGGTGGCTGCATTATGAAATGTTGTGGAAAAAAAATATACATACATCAATTAACATTAGCATTAAAATAATAATAAATAAGGTATAAAATAATATAGATTTTGTAACTATATACATATATAACTATTTATTAATTAATAATGAAAAGTTCATTGAAGCGGGCGTTTCGCAGTACATTATTAACTGTACAATTTTAGAATTAACAGTTACAATTAACCGTTACAATTATTAGCACCTAATGGAGGAACAGCATTCTGACAATTTATACTTTTTATTAATATATTATTACATACAATTTCCCAGCCACTGACCAACTAATATTTTATCTATTTACCATCTGTATTTAATTAATTCAGAATTACCAAAATGATAAAGTATAAAAAATGAAAAAGCAGTCAAAATAAAGGTTAAATATATAAATTTCGTCTGGTAGATTAGTGACGCTATACCTAAAAACTAAAAATTTAAGTTATTGGGTGGGCAACATAATTTTTGATTAATGAATGGAAAAGTAAACAAAAATTACATTAATTCATATACTTAGTCGTTTAAGTTTTCACATCTAGGAATACACATGTCTATAAAAAAATCGTAACCGCCGGCGGATGCAAGATTTTATGAAAAAATAATTCAAAAAGCGCATACCAAAAAGTCCATACTTGATATTTTTAATTTATTCAAATTTAATTATATATAGATTGTTTTGGATGTATGTATGCAAATAATAATGAATTAAAATAATACAAATTTAAAAGACTACATAGCTAAGTGAGGTATTCTGTATAACAAAAATATAAAATACCTACATTTATTTTCTAAAATGTACAAAATCAAATAAAACTAAATAGACAGCAAGCAATATTACACAATATTAGTCATTAAATTTAAAATCAAGTGAAAAAGGTGTAGCTGTAAACGAAGGTTATTCAGTTAAAGGATTAAAAATGAATATGTCCTCTGGGATGTCTGTTATACAGCTATCAAGAATTTTGTCATAATCAAAGATAATGTCTTTGTTTGATCAGCTTGATTTTGAAAGAGGCTTCAGTTTTTCTTTTCATTGTACGATATATATTATTTATTTTTTATTTTATTTTCCTTCCTTTTCTTTCGAATAGTCTAATGTATTGTAATAGTATTCCGACTAAAATGAGCTATTATTATTGTATATGATTAATGCTTATGAATAAAGATAAATACAAGAGCATATACAAGCAATATTCCGCCATCGTTGATTTTTAAAAACTTTTACCTGTTTTAACGAGGAATGCGCTCTTTTAAAATGTGCACTTGTGTGACTACTAAATATGGTTAGGCTGAAGCAAGGACTACTATAATATCTACTATGATATTATAGTAGTCCTTGGCTAAAGCCAGTAGAAAATACGTAATATATATATTTGGTAGTATATTTATGCCTCGTATATTTTAAATGTCGTTAATCAAAAGTGTCCATGTCAAAGAGTACCTTTTTAGAATTCAAGGGAAGGACCTCAAAAATCTTACATATGAGGAGAGGGGACATTCATCCAAGTTCCCTCTTTTGACTGTGTCCCTGATTATTTGTATATGAAACATCTTAACAGGAGCAAAAGCTCTATTAGATATATTTTCATCTCCTAATAGCCCACGAAAAACAAATTGAAGTTAGTAAGATGAATGTACATCAATTGAATAGTATATATAAAGAATTATAATCAAAGACAATACTTAATACTTAATACAAAAACGAATTGAAGTTAGATGAATGTACATCAATTGAATAGTATACATAAAGAATTATAATCAAAGACAATACTTAATACTTAATACAAAAACAAATTGAAGTTAGGTGAGTGTGCATCAATTGAATAGTATATATAAAGAATTATGATCAATGACAATACTTACAAAATATTTTAAAAGTGTAATTAAAAAAAACATTTGACGCCTTATTGGGCTGCATAATGAAAAGGGCATTTATCTGAAAAGGCAGCTATAAAAATATGGGAGTCGGGCGTTCCCGGAGCCACCGTGGATCCGACAGTGGTAACAAATCGGATATTGTATATGCATACAACTATTAGTATTACATAATTGTATGTAAATATATTCTTAATTCTATCCCATTTTTACCTTTTGATATTTTAGGATATACTTTATACAGTATTTAAAACTTATTAAAGTGTTTATTATTTTGAAATGTATGTAGCTCTAAAAGGCAAACTATACTTAACCCATATATTTTCACTTTACATGGTCAAAACAATTACAATATGAACACTTCAAAGCATAACTGGCGAAAGGGTGGTCTAAAGTTACTATTCCATAAAGAGCAGTTGTTTTGTGGCATCAGTCATAAAGGTAAGTGCTTGAAGTCAACATAGATACATGGATAGGTCTCGAAGTAGCCCCAATAAAACTGAATCCCATAAAAACCTATCGAAAACCAACCAAAGAGACAGAAATAGTCTCATGACACGAATGCTCTGACAACATGGGCATGGCGCCATCCGCCTACACTATGTTGATGTCCTGTTGCCAGGATACTGGCTGACAGCGTGTGACGTTTGATTTCTCGGCTTGCCGATCTTTGGGATAGGAACAATGACCACAGATCTCCAGTTCAAAGAATGTTTCCTATAGTCTTTCTTTTTAGCCCTTCTGCTTGAGGAGCAGAATTCTTTCTTGAATATGCCAAAGATGCTTGAAATGTTCGTTTATAATATCGTTCCCGCCACTGACATGCTTTTTACGAGGTAACTGAAAATACAGCCTAGGTGTAGATTTCAATTTGTTTATACTGTACATGCGACAGCAGCTTGTCCTTTGAATTCTTTTAACTCAATTTGCACATTATTAATTTATTATTAAATAATATTCAAGCTATGAAGAGTTTTGCATTTATTTATAAGTAGGAAAACAACATAATATACTATTATTACTTATACTTATATAGCACATAAAGTAGCAGCTGTATTAGCATATTTAATAATAACTAGTTAGTAAAATGCAAAGCAATTGTGAAGTAATGAGCAATATATAATATAAAAATATACTAAAGTAGTTATAATAGTATATTTAATAATAAATAATTTTAAAAATGGAAAGCAATCATAGTGCAGAAGTAATGAGCAATTTCCGCTCAGAACAATATAAGTCAAGCAAACCACAATAATCCCACTTTTCAAATATACTACTTAGGCATATTACTGATGACAAAGGAGACGAGGATACCGCTGTTTTGCTTTTATTAGAACTCATCAGCTAGCCTAACCCTTGAAGTTTTCTTATTATTGTGGTTTTTGTGGCAAAATCTTGAGCACACTGTCACACTGAAAAGTTGGTTGAACATTGCAGGAAGGAGATTACTGGAGATGAGTAACTATATGTCTGAATATCTTTATATATACAAATTTATATCAAATATCTTTTGATAAATTGTTAGATATTTTTGTAATTAATTGTTATGAAAATATATATTTCATAGTCAATTTGTTGTGTTGATTTCAAATAAATTATTCTTTAATTTATATTCTTGTTACTTAATAAAAGACCGAGTAACATAATACATAATTTAATATATATTATATTATATGAAATATATAAATATATCAGACAAAAAATGTCTTTCTCATACATGTATGTGGTCGACCTAAGCATGGTTATTTACTGGAGGTTTGAGGAGGCTATCTTGGCCCAACTGTAATAGAGAATCAATCTTCTCTGAACTGTCAACCGCCTGCCCTCAACTACCACCTCTACCTCTATGAGGACCAATAATTGGTCAGTAATTACATACGTATGTTCGCAATCTATTGGCATAAGATGATACTGATTCAAACGACAATAAACTCCGGAAATACTAATGAGTTCTTCGAGTCACGCGTAATATTATGCACTTCCCTATATTAAAGGCTCACACAAATATATTAGGTGTATTTTACTCAGTTATATTCCGTTGTGTTCAACTACCGTTGTTTGGACATCTGATATTATGAAATATAATCCGATGTTAATGTTTAGCTAATTGGTTAAATTTAGCCAATTATTATATATATATAATTTAAAAAAATTAAGTCAAGTAAAAAGTATTACATTTTGGACTTTCCTTGCCATCTGTTGAAGTTTTATTTAAACCTTTTTTCATAATCAATAATCGTATTCTAAGATAAAATTTTCTTTAAATATATTTTGGTTATACGTGTCGGAGAGGTGAATTAAGGTCATATTTGCTATGGATTGCTACATGTTGGTGAAAAGCACAAACACATTTCCAAATAGTTTAACGTATTAGATTTCATATAATTAGCGTCAATTTATTTTTCGTTGACTATTATTTTATTTTTGTATTTATTATTACACTCTTTTGACATTGTTCAAAAGATGATTACAATATTTCACTTAAAGCTCCAATATGTTTAAAAAAGTATGCAAAAATAATGTATTAAATAATCGAATCTCTTTATATTATATTCATGAATTATTCATGTTTCTTAAATATGCAACACAAATATAACATCATGCCCCGTTTTTCCGGAAAATTAAAAAAAAGGAATTACAAATTATATTATTATTAGCCAAAAATGGCAAAAAGTGTGTTAGCTCATATCATAAAAGAATTGAAATAAGCGTAAAATGTGT
>JAYRBW010140456.1:0-15146 GCA_036023295.1 Invenusta paracnida | reverse complement strand
TGATAACCTATATTTATATGTATAACTAACAATTTGATCTCTTGACATCATAGCATGCAGAAAAATCGATAATAACAAATATATATAACAAGGGTATATCCAAAAGACTATGTCTACCCCGGATATTCTCTATAATACCTGCAATTTGTCTTTAGATATTCGGGAATTGGAGAGAAAGGGTGACTTTGGCTTCGTGAAGGTGACACATTCCTCCTGTCAAAAAAATTAAAAGATACCATATATATAAATAATAGCTAGCAAAATATGTATGTTGTGCCATCTAAAAATTAAAAAAACATTTATCTGGATTGTTTAATACACCTATGATACACACGTTAAAATTAGAAAAAGCAATTATACCTATTTCTCTAACCTTTGCAATATTATTAGTCTCCTGATCCTCCTGAAAAACAAGTTGAACATAGAGCATAAACACAAAATATGGGCTTTTGGTTAACTTTACATTTTAACAATGAACAATAAACTTTTGAAACATTTGCTTGCGTCATCCGAGGCATCTAAGTTCTAATATAGAGAAAATTTAATAATGTTTCAGATTTAAGTATTACTAATTACTATGTTATTATAATAACTGTTTTATAAGTTATTTATATAGTTTTAAACTAACATCACTCACCACCACAGGACTGCTGGGTCCGGCAGTGGAAGCTGAAATATTAAAATAACATGAATGATAGGTATGCAATTATCCAAATGTTAAGCAAATAATAGACTGCATTTCACACACGTCAACAAAATGTTTGATTGAAGTTTATAATTAATTATAAAAATTACTTAGATTTAAATTCATAAATAAGTACGTTGAAATCTCCATATGTATTCTACCAAGATATATGCAGTAAAGAGAAAATACGATGACTAACCTTCTTGTATTTGTAAATCCGAAACTTTAATCTTTTTTTAATTGCGACCGTTTCATTTGCTACAAGAATCCTTACTACTTTTGTCAATTATAGAGTTCCTGAACTCCGCATGTACCATAATTTTGTGGACGTCTAAACGAAATGGCCCAGGTGCTCCAGAACGATGTCGAGCTCATTGGATGCTAAATCCAAAAGTTCAAGTGTTGTGGCCAGATGTTTCCTCATTTTGGTGAATGTGATAAGTTCTGGTTTAACTAATTCTATCTGTTGCACTGCATAATTTACTGCATCACATCCTCGATAGCTTTTGTTGATACGAACCTTCTAGGGAATATATAGTTGTTACTTTCGTTGACATTATGGGACTTTCTCTCCTTTCTCAAAATATTGATGGATTTTTGGACTTCAGTTGTTATTAAAATTGGTACCAATTTTCTTCTTTTTCCGCGAACATAACATAGAAGAAGAGACTTCGAAAGGGCCATATCTATCTCGTCTAGTTTAATCTGTGCAAAAATTTTCTTAAATTTACCTTCTTTTGCCATGTCGTAATATTCTAATGTAATTTTGGCTGGTTCGCTGCTTCTTCAAGCATTAAAAAGTATTAAACGTGCAAGACACAACTTTGACAACCTTGTGTATTCATCAGTACTTAAAGTATTTCCGCCATTATATTTTTCAACTTGTTGTTCAATACTGTCTACAAGATACTTTTTTAGGTTTCGAACATCAACTTCTTCAGGCAAATCTTCTAATTCCCTTGTTTTCTATTCTCTAACAAGTAGATATATAAATAAATATCTAAATAATAATAATCTCTTTATTCAATGACAATGATACAAAATTTACAAACTAAACTGACCACACTGGTCAGGAGCGCAAATATATATAGCAAGATCTAGGAAACGAAACCGGAACTCCGGAAACGAGTTAACATGAAGAAACATCATAAGAACAAAATACATTAAAGTTTGTAGGCTACAAGGATGTGAGAGGAATGTCTAGCGGGTTTGTAGAGGTAAAAATGCCCACAGGGACCACACGAGAGTAAAAGTCCGCTGGGTTGTCTAAAGTTCCCACAAAAGAAAAGGACAGATCTTTGATTTTGGCCAACGTTCCCAGTATCCGGACTGGTGCGCAATCTGTGGGTGCCACCCGGCGGAGTCTGCCCAGTACACCTGTATTGTCCGACCTGATTGTATCCCCGACGCCCGCCTCGGAAACAGCCCACAGTGCTGCTCACAGCTCAGTGGCAGAAACCGCAACTGCGCTTGGCTGTCCCGAGGGGTCGACGAGGGCAATCTGTGTCGGCGTGGCGTCAACTGTCCAGACTCGGCCGGATCTTGGCACCACACAGAGAGAACGCATCCGCCCATCAAACAAAGGCCGAAGGAGGAACCAAATTGATCTGGAAAGAAAATCAAGGGAGGCAATGCCATACCCCAGAGCATAAGTAGAGCACATGTAAGTTAAAAAGCCCCTGGCCTTTTGGGCGAGCTTTGAAAGTGGATGTATGTGAGGCCCAAAGTTAAAAATGTTGATACAAATGTCCCACAAAGTAGTAGGTAGAGAAAAAGTTAACAGCTTGAGGTGGAGTTGGACTCCACAGAAAGAAATGGATTGGGAAGGAGTAAGATTAGACTTAGCAAAGTTAACCTGAAAACCAGCATCAGCTAAAACATTTAAAATACGAGGAATAATACATTTTAGAACAGAAAGCTTGGCAACAACAAGGGTATCGTCAATATGAACCCAACTGAACACTTCAGTGGGAATAACCAAATCAAGTAAACGTCTAAGCACAGTCTGCATGATAGCTGGGCTAGGGCTAAGCCCCATGGGAATACGAGTAAAGTTATAGAAACAGTGATTGACACAAAAACGAGTGATGTGGCGCGAGGCCTTATGCAGAGGAATAGAGTAAAAGGCATTGTGTAAGTCAAGCCTGATAGCGAATAAATCGTTAGTGAAATGTTGCTTACGGAGAACCGTAGCGATAGGAGGTAAATAAATCGAACACTTAGGTAATTTCTTAGAAAGGTGAGCATAATCTACTACCAACCTGGGCGTTCCATCGACTTTTGGAACACAAAAGGGGTACGAAAGGAACGGCCCCCTGTGATGAGCCGGTTCAACAATCCCTGCAGTCAACAATCCTGCGACCAACAGAGAGGTATTTGAATCAGCAATTCTGGGCGGAGCATGCGAAGAAGGTACCTTGGAATAAACCTGAGCTCCCATCGTCAAAACTCGTTGTATCCGAAGAGGCAGGTCCTTAATACGCGCAAAAGCCGCTGAGAGAGAGGTAGTGGTCATAGTCGGGGGCACCAAAAGCTGTCTGCATGGTCGCGAGACAAACATATTGGAGGCCCAGGCATCCGCTTCCTCTGGAGTGGGCTCGTCGACGTCATGCGGCGGCTCCTCTCCTGCTGCGCTCGCTGGAGCCCTTCTGGGGAAGGGAGCGGGTGCCGGTAGTCCCGGAAAACCCGACGCGAACAATCCCAAATCTCCCTCGAAGTTGACGGAGTCTTCTGAGGCCGAGTCGTCTGACTCGGTGGCGTAGCCTGGCTGTTCCTGTAACCAGCGACGGATGTCCTGGATCGGATTCTGAGGCGAAGCCGGTCGGGAAGGTGGATCAACTTCAAGATGGTCTGGGAGACGGGCTGGGCCGAAAACTGGAGGCCGCTGCTGCCCGAAAATCCTGTCCGGAAGAGAGTTCTGGAGCGCTACCTCCTGGTAAAACTGAAGAGCGCCTGGTGGAAGCAAAGGAGGCTCCGGTTCCACCTGCAGGTCGTCCAGGCCCAGATTTCCGAGAAGCACAGGAAGAGGGTCCTCTGGAGGTAAATAAGGTGAAGATTGGCCGTCGCCTGAGGAGAGGAGGCTCAGGGACGGAGACTCGAAATCCAGGTTTCGAAGATTGATACCGCGGACTTGAGCGAAATGAAGAATCTGACCAATAGTAGGTAGACGCCAGGGTCGTAGTCCTTCCAAAGGGATGGGAGGGGTGGCACGGAGAGAAACCGTGGAAGGAGTAGAGTGTGCAAGAGGCACTGTAAAAGCATCAGAAATACTCTCATCCAGGTCAACGTTATGCTGCTGAAAACGCCTACGATGCCACTCCGAGGCAAAGGCCGGGCTACTCGGGGGAGTTAGACCGGGGTTTGGCAGGCTGGTTGCCCTTCTTTCCTTTGTTCTGATTGTTCTTTTGTTGTCCTCCTTCCTGTTGTTGTCTCATTTTTTATGTGCTTATTATATGCAAATTACCATATGCAAATACTAAATGTACTTATTTTCTATTGAGTGATGTAATATATGATGAATTTTATTTCGTAATTGTCTTCCTTTACCAAATAAACATATATTTTGCCACAAAAGTAGTTCACTATGTCATTTAGAAGGTGAGATATAGACTTTTAAAGATAATTATTGTGGTCGATGGCGGCCATTTTGAATTTTGAGTATAACAATTTTTGCTCAAGGGTGCAGTCACTGCACCCGGCTGGAATATCTTAAGGAAGGTCTTATATACCATATAAAACAAAAAAAATCTGTTATATCTCAACACAAGGTTTACTGGTTTTCCACCGGACTATAAGGAGAATAGACCAAGCCAAGAGCAAGAGCGTCAGCAATTAGCTTGAGAGATGCTAGCAGCTTTTGTCATTAATGCTATAAGGAGAATAGGCCAAGCCAAGCCAAGAACAAGAGCTTCTGCAATTAGCTTGAGAGATGCTAGCAGCTCCAGTCATTAATGCTAAGGAGAATAGGCCAATCCAGGAACAAGAGCGTCATTGATTAGCTTGAGAGATGCTAGCAGCTTTAGTCATTAATGCTAAGGAGAATAGACCAAGCCAGGAACAAGAGCGTCATTGATTAGCTAGAGAGATGCTAGCAGCTCTAGTCATTAATGCTAAGGAGAATAGACCAAGCCAGGAACAAGAGCGTCAGTGATTAGCTTGAGAGATGCTAGAAGCTCTAGTCATTAATGCTTTGGAGAATAACACCCTATTTGATCTTTAATAAATCAAATTCGAGCTAATAGATAATTGAAAAGTCAATTTTTTGTATCAGTGTTGTTACCTGGTGCTCGGAAGCAAAAAGAAACTCATTACATTTTTAAAAGATATCTAATTACTTACAAAAGTGTAATTTTAGATAAAAAATTGTGTTTTGTTTATTTTTGAATTTTATAATTATCGAAAAAAACGATAATATTGCAAAGAATAATTCCAGAAAGCAAGCTATGCCAAATATATACATGCGTCATACATAAATAGCGTCAATATTGTTACAATAGATAATGTCAAAAACGCATTTATAAAAGTCGATCAGTAGGCACCTATTTTATATCAATTCCTTCAATTGCTGTGCTATGTGTTATGAACAATATTTTAGTGTTTGTATTGGAGAAACTCCTTGTCTTCGATTTTGTTTTTGCGACACTGTCTTTTTTCTTGTAATATTCATTTATATGAGGAACCATAACAAAGGCTGACTTTTAGGTTAGTTATAACCGTTTTCCGTTGTGGTAAATTCAAATATCCAAAATAATTGAATTATAAAATCAAAATATACTTCATCGCTATGATTTTATCTTTTCAATAGTTTCTCTAATAACGGTTTGAATCGATCATAGTTGTTGAATCTTGAATTTCGCGATCCATGACGGAAGATTCCTGAAAAGTGGATTGCTTGCAGTGGTGTTCTATTAATGCTGTCTCGGAATCGGTGAAGTATTCAAGTTTATTGTAGCGATGGGCAGTTGTGAACCCCAAGATGATTAGTGTTAGTTAAACTTTATTCATAAAAAATGTATTGAATGCATTTATACAAAGTATAAAAACTGTAGTTATATAATACATGTTTTTCCTAATTTATTCGAATTCAAATTAGCAATTAGTAGCAGCTGTGTTTGATTCACCATATTTTTCCATTTCAGGAATATTATTTGTCTAAATTTGTAAAAGTAAAACTTTAATTTCCATTTATTTATTAAATTACTGGCTTATTTATGTAGAATCTATACTAACAGAACCACAAAGAAAGTGATTACAAATATTTCACTCTTATTGATTGTGTAGACAGTTCAATGCTACAATTTAGTGATATCCGAAAGATTTTACAAAATAAAGTTTAAAAACTGAAATTTGTTAAACGGTTTATGTGGTAAAGCAGTTGTAGATACACAGATAATGAATAATATTTTGCAGACATCGTTGTTCAAATCAGACAAATTGAACGAAAATATTTGTTTGTTCTTAAAATTAATTTAATAAGATTAATTAATAGAAGCTTCTGGCAAACCATTTACTTCAAATTTATTAATAGAAAACGACTAACTTTGGCAAATGTTTCCAGTGCATTATACTATAGGAAATCCAGAATAGTCAAAACTCTATGTTTAATTTATAGATATTGTATTAAAAATCAACCAGCTAGATTGACACTATAACTTAAACAATACAGTCACGCGTATATGTCAAATTGTCTACTTCTGTTCAATCGAAGGGTACTATTAGTAGTAGGGGAGGAAGACCGTGATCACAACCCCCCTTTCCTATTAACCAATCAGAATCGAGAGAGATTACCTCTCGACCAATTATATTCGAGACAAACTTCTAACCATTGACATGGCTCGAAGAGTATAAAAGGAACGCACATGACTTCTCCTGCTACGTTACTTGACGGTCGTCTTCTGTTCGCTCCTCTCGGCGCCAAATTCAAATTTGAAAGTGCACGGGATATAAAAACCGATTCTTCTCCAAGTAACGTAGAAATTGAGCGTGTCATTTCAACACGAGGAAATTTCAAATTTTGTATGCATCATGACATTAATAAATACTCGGGAAGATTTTAATTAAACTTACTGGAACAACCATATTTAATACTTTTTAATTAATCAGATGCAAACCATATTCGTGTGAAAATTATTCATAACATACATATATATACATACTACTTGACTTAAAGGCTAGTAGTATAGTAATACAATAACAGTATTTTGTAAAAATGTGTTTATTTAAACAACATTATGCGCGAAAATCAAATTTAGAAATTAGCGGGGAGATTTTAATTAGACTTAAGTAAATGCGGGATTATGTACTAATATTAATCGTATTTAAGGGAAAAAGTTACGAAAACACCCCTATTCAATACTTTTCTATTAATTAGAAGCAAACCATAATTACTCAACAATTATAAATAGGTTACATAATTACTACTTATCTTAAATTTCAGTAGTATGTCTATATATAAATGTATTTTGAGAAAATTAATAAATTGCAAAATAATATAAATAAACTCCTAAATGATTCCCTAAAAGTATGCTAAGAGTTCCCAAATGGTATGCTAAAAATGTCCTAAAGATATGCTAAACTTCTAAATGATTTCCTAAAATTATGATATTTTTTGTAATCAATCTTACAAAAATTATAATTTTGTAAGTGCCCAATTCAATTTACGAGTATTTCTTATATTTCAATTATTCAATAATAGAATTCATTGAATAATAAAAAATATACATTTTAAATAATAGAATAATAAAGGGTTTTGTTTAAATAAACACATTTTTACAAAAACGCGCCCTTTCTTATCATACTGTGCGAGCCGTTTCATTGGTTAACACCTTGTCTCGATTCTGATTGGTCAGGAGGTGCGCGGGCGGGAAGGGGGTTGTGATCAAGATCCCCGTATTCAACTACTACTATTACTACGTCATATATTAAATTCAATTTAAATATTAGAAACCAAATTAGCCGATTTATAAATGGTAACAAATGATATTGTAACCTTCTAAATATTTAGATTTATAGGTTTGAAAATTAATGAATTATGTCTATTATGTATATGATAACTAATTGATTAGAGGATTTAAAAGACCAGAATCTATGAATGGTAGGCGAATAGATTATGTTTTCATTTAAATCTGATAATCAATTTGTTTATCAAATATATCCAACGCAAACATTATTAAAAATACATTTCTTACATTATTGAAGATTTTGGAGAGATAATCAATTTGTTTATCAAATATATCCAACGCAACCATTATTAAAAATACACTTGTACATTATGGTAGATTTCGGAGATATTTTTAGTAACGTAGTAGATAGAATGGAAGACTGGCCTACTGAAGCGGATATTGCAACACTGGATCAAATGGAAGCAAAAGCATCAATATCATCATCATCTTCACGCTTTGTATCAGTTTCGGATGGATCAATAAGAAAGGACATAGAAGAGGCGATTCCTAAAGCAAACTTAAATAAGTCGAAATGGTTAATGACAATTTTTCGTTCAGGATGGACGGGCTAAAGGTATTAAATGGTATTGATAAGTTTATTCTAGTGACTTAGACTATTGTTTGAAATTCTTTTATGCTGAAGTTTAAAAAGTGAATGGAGAGCCCTATCCACCGCAAACACTGAAAAAAATCGCATCGGGCATTCAATTTTATTTCCGAAACAACATGAACTGGAACTTTTCCCTATTTCTGGATTCCGTGTTTTCACAATCTATAAAAATCCTTAATGCACAAATGAAAATGTTGGTCGCAATGGGATTGGTAAAGCCAACAAAACGGGCGGCTACCATCACCAATGAAATGGAAGAGGATCTATGGGAAAACGGTGTATTTGGCAGAAGTAATCTGAAACAACTGAAAAATACATTAATATATTATCTAGGGCTTCATTTGAGCCTCCGAGCTGCACAGGAACAGCGACATTTAGAATATGAACCAAAGTCACAGATCAAATTGTTTTCCGATAGCACTGGTGATATCTACTTTATAACGAAAGGATGTCAAAAAACAAATCATATGGTCTCAAACATTATAGAATGGAGCCGAAGAAGACTCGCATCTACGCAAGACCTCAATACCCGGAAAATGCGTTGCCTCGCTTTACAAAGAATTTGTTTCACATCGGCCTGAAAGTCACAACTTGAAAGGTTCTTCATATTTTTATTTGACCTGTAAAACAAACCCGTCTAGTGATGTCTGGTACAAAGCAAGTCCTTTAGGTATACATAGAATCGAATCGGCTGCCAAAACATTATTTGCTGGATCAGAAAAGTTTTTGACAAATACAAGTCTGAGACGTACTGCTAAGAATCGACTTGTGTCAGCTGGAATTCCTCCAGAGATAGCACAGAAAAAACCGGACGCATCAGTAGTGCAGCTGATGCTGCATACATTGACGCATCTATTTACGAGAAGAGAATGTCTGCTGCAATTTATGGCCCATCTTCAAAAATATTTAATCAAGCTATGAATCGGTGAATATCTACAAGGGAAGAACTGAGAAGAAAGTGACCACTGGAGACCATTCAGTTCAATTCAACTTTAATGCTGGTTGTAATGTGAACATTTACAATTCATAAGTATTTATCTTTTAACAACATTTTGCTAAGATGACTGTTTAAAGTGGATTGTACTTTGTTAGTTATGTTTTAATGTTTTGTATTAGATTCTGAAAATAATTGTTAATTTTTAAATAAATTGTGGAGATTATTCAAAAAGAATTCACTGCTGTTATATTGGAGATCTACTATTGAAAGTTGGATATGTATTTATAACGTAGTATAATAAACTATTCATTATAAATTACGAAATAGTAGTCATATGATTGGAATCAATATAGTCTTGATGCTCTATCTATCAATACACTATATATTTAGAATCATACTTATTTCTTTTACTTTATATATATAGATAGATTGGCTATCTGAAAAAGTTAACGTAATATTTTGAAAAGTAAGTCTAAAATTAAAAATATCCTTTCCGATTTTTTCATTTACCCAATAAAAATACTTATAAAAAGCCAATATTTATATTAAAAAAAATAATATACAAATGACTTATACATTATTTTGAAATAATATATGTCGACCAAAATTACAAAAAGCCTAACATTTTAAATGAAAATATTTCATATTGATATTCTATGTATATATATATATTGATTACTATAACCAAAACTGATGCATAACTAAATTGCAACATTAAAAATATAGTCCAGGTATAAAAAGGATATAATAATTTAAAAAATATAAAACAGTTCATGATTAATTTGTGTTTTACCCGATCCATTCCGGGTTACGTAACGCAGCGAGGTACCAGGAGGGGGGGGCAGATTCGGCCCCCCTATTAAATTTTCTTTAGGAGTGTACTTCAGTGATGAAAATTGGTACCCAATTAACTCAAAATTATTTACAGATGACTTTGCAGATAACAAAGTACGGAGTATCTGAATATTGTAGTGCGTGTTGGTGGTTCATTGTGTATTATCAATGAAATAGATTTCACTAATATCCACCCCGATTATAATTAGATGAACTAAAATATATGGAGGTCACCTACTTTAAAGGCCTATAGAAGACCCCATGTGGGGGTAACAATAATGAAAATATTATTAAAAGTTGTTAAACATAAAGTTACAAAAAGTTATGCAAGCTGGAGATCTCGCGATGTTTCAAATAAGTGGCAGCAAAAATAAAATAAGGGGAGGGATGGGCGATGTATGTAGGGGGTTAAACTAATAAGAAAATGTACCATTTATCTACATAAATCAATGCGTTAATGCCGAAACATTCAACGTTAAAGATAAGATATTATTACATAACAAATACTTGTTGCCATTATCAGGTGTTCCATCTTTCTATTTTATAACATTAATCAAGGAAATATTAGGACATATGACGATTTTGAACCGCATTATTTCGTTTTGTTTACTCAATATTAATCATGATAAATGTAATTTCTTTATATGAGTGATCGTTGTGTTAAATATTCTAACTGTATGTAAGTTTTCTTCAATCAAATGTTGATTTAAAGCCAAAAAAGCCAGATTTTACGATTTAATGAATAATCTGAAATCATGATATACAAATACTCAAACTTATAATGTAACTTAGACTTCAGTACGTTTAAATCACATGTATACTTTTATATAAATTGAAATCCGATTTTCAGACAATTTTAGTGATTCACTTTCTAATATTATCATAAAAACATAGTTATTGTTCTTAAAATATTGTTTAATGTTTAATACATACACTGGTATTCCTCTGGTTTGTTGACTGTACATATAAAATAAAAATGTTTGTATAAATTATCAATATTTATATTAAGTATGTATGTTAAATCTTATTTATTATAATGCATATACATATCCTGTTTGCTATCACTTTTCAGTATAATTACGTATTCTTCTTAAATGTATTATGTTATTCCTAATTATTAGTAATATCTCAAAGGTCGCATAGTTAAGCGAGTTGAATTCTGTTTGTATTCTATAATTCAAAGTAATGATTTGCGTGTAAACACACAACTTGCCTATTCATGCATTATCAAAAGAATTTTTAGTATTATATATGTTACTGATTGAGAATTAATAAGTAACAGTATTAGTAATAATAAGAACATTTACTCATTGTTATTTACAACGGGGTGCAACAAAATGGCGACGACTAAAAGGAAATATTTATTACAGGCTTACCTTACAAGTACCCCGATGTTCCGTCCCATCCCATATCTCCCAAAAATAATTTGTTGATTGTCGGCGCATCGGAGGTGCAGAAGCTTCCATTGTTTTAAAACAGCTTGGGACGAGATAAGCAGTGAGCGAGGCGCCGAGTTTATTACGGATTACGCATGCTGTCATCACCGTCTCGGCAAGGCATGTATTTTTGGCGCCAACCTCTCAACCCTCCTGAGAAACATCTTCGTCATCGGAGTATGAGAGGATATCCTAGGAGAACGACTCCCGGCTGAGGACGCGGCTAGTTTGACGTTTGAAATCGCTTTGACGAGAGGAGAGGCCTACACGAGAGCCACAGTCGAGAGAGAAGCCGTCTCAACTATCGCTGAAATGACGCGCAAGCCGGGCCAAGGTCAAGGACAACGTACTCCTAATTACGATCATCTCTTTCACAATAAGAAG
The DNA here is from genome assembly GCA_036023295.1 of Invenusta paracnida. Lineage (NCBI taxonomy): Eukaryota > Metazoa > Platyhelminthes > Proseriata > Coelogynoporidae > Invenusta > Invenusta paracnida. Next base: position 3,319 of record JAYRBW010140456.1, on the reverse strand, counting down.
CCAACCCAATTGTGCTATCGATGTAGATCAAACAAGACCTGGCTAACTCTGTAGACTAAAGGGCTCGGAACATGAAGTTCCACGGGTGCGACAAAGTGGGATATTTCAAGAAATATTTCCGAAGTGCTGATCACGTCAAGACAACGAGACCAAGTTGGTTGTTGCAATCTATTGCATACAATAATAGGTCAGACTTTAACGATGGGTCTAGAATTGTACACTTTAATAACATTAAAAAATATTCTTTGATCGATACAGGATTACAAATGATATTTTGCCAAATGGTATTGTCCAAGATTTAACTATTAATAAATCTAACACCAGAATATTCGCACTTGTTGGGTTCCCAATACCTGTAGTAGGCGAAGTAACTGCTAATATAACATCGCAGAATCATCAGGGATAGGATACGCCCACTCATGTCGTATTTATTATGTAGAGAGTTGGGGATATTGAGGAGAGATCGGTAAAATTAATAACTTTAAAAATATAGAGCCTATTGAATCGAAAATTATTCAGTACATTATTACCGTCTTAGAAACGCTATCGACTGTTGGCCGATATACTGTTGCATTGTTGGATAATGCAAAATCGTATAACTCGCCCACATGAAGGCTTCCACTTGCCATAATTCCTAAAGTTTAAAGCGAGCTAAATCGTACGGTGCAAGACAAATTTATCCGTCTGATTGCAAAGTCTACAGATTATTGAAGTCCAATGTTAGTAGCTTATCGTAAAAATGACGACGTTCGCAGTTACGCTAATATGCAAAAGCTAAACGACAACATTTGTAGAGAGGAGTATCAGATATCTACGCTTCAAGAACTGAAATCATAGTAAACTATCTAGTTTATATTTATATACGTATAATTTAATATAAATGATTTTCTAAGTTTGTACCAAGCTATGTCACTTAATTAAGATACGGAAATTCTATTTTTAACACTAGACTTTATTTGCAAATAAGCTAACAGTTTGTTTTAAAATGTGTACCAGAAACCCCTACAGACACATTTTATTTTTGTAGACTAAAAATATATGTAATCATTAAATAGATTTGTATATTATGCAATCATTTTAATGCAGTATATTTACGTATCGACATATTATCGCATTAAACTGTAACGAAATTTGTTTCAAGTCTGAAATCTCATTTATTATGATTATTTGAAGAAACTAATCAGAATATATTTTTGTATGCAATTTTTTAGATTTAGTGAAGTATTAAAAATTATTTGAAAAAAATTATAGATATATTTATCTAGCAGTTTCTGCATTTATTTTGATTTTATTTAGTTCCCAGTCATACATTATACCACACATATAAATATAATCACCTAACTAATGTTTTCCTATACATAATTCACTATTAAAGTGTAGTAATAATTACAGAACACGTTGATGTGGAAGGTTAAATCACACATATCAGTCAATACACTTTCATTAAAGATCAATGAATTAAGCCAGAGTATTCAAAGGTTATCTCAAGATATGTTTTAAATTAACTGATTACAATTATTTTAAATTTCTTAATATAAATAACTTTGACTTATTCCTATATCAACAATGTCTAAAAGGACTATTCTCTTAAAGCGATCTATTGTAGTATTTAATGATAACTTTTTAATTGTGAGATGACTAACATTAGTGAGGCAATTTAAGAATTTTAAATATCTTTAACAGCTTATTATGTCATGAAATCTAAACCATATAAATACTAAACATTTTACAACCTTATTAGTTGACAATCATTTATTTGGTGCGGTTTTTATTCGAGGGTGGCTTTCAAACAAGTCGTTTATTAAAAAATACGGTATTTCATATTAATTAAATGGTATTCATTATTTTCATTATTTTTGATATTTTGTAGATTAAAATACATTCTATATCGGTGAATGCTAAGCTGTTCCAAGTTATGTTACTGGATTAATGGCGAAATGTGTATATATGTATGATTATGTATTATACATTGATAAAATTGATAAAATTGACGTTATCGAGATATATGTGGCATTATATATTATTTTTTATTAAATGTAAGTTAAATATAATATTAAGTATGCATGCTTTTTTCTTTATTTAACATGCCCATTAGTACGAGTATGTTTCACGCCATTCTAATGTGTACCTTATTAATGAGTTTGTTAGAATCTTGTCTTAACCAGCAGGTGAACATTCATAACTGAATTTAATATATTCTCGAGCTTTTTTAATTGCGTAATCAAATTTCAATTCTTTAAAAAGATCTATAATGAATATGTTTTAAATATCAGCCACAATTTTGATTTAACTGTGAATAATATCATGTTATTGAAGAAGAAAAATGATCAAACATACCTTTATAAAAAGTATTTTATTTAACAAAATTTTATATTTTAGACAAAATAATGGCAAAATTTGGATGAAGAAAAACAATTAAATGTAAGTTGGATGTAAACTATTGTAGGTTAGTCGATGTCTACTCAGAGAATAAATAAACCATAACTTTAGATAAAGTGAAATATTTAATATCAAATAATTGGTAGATATGTAATTACAAGCAAAAGGGTATCAAGAATAACACAGTTGGTATGTGATACAAGGATATCACTGCACATTAAAAAGTGAATCCTGATCACACAAAACGTCGAAACAACAAAAAGAAGATGACAATCCAAGATTGAAAAGAGCTTCGAAAAGAAACTTTGTGGACTTTTAGCATTTTGCTTGATCCATTGTACTAATCATACGATCAACCGATTTGCAGGAACTGTAACTGTGCCACTGCTTTAATTTGCAACTGAGGGATTTACTCCAAATCGGGACCCGATACTCCCAATTCTCGACCAAGATCTTGCCATTTGTTACGGACTTCGTCAATTAGTGTGAGCTCATTGATTAGTATCTGGTTCACGTCATCGTCAGGACCTGGAGATGAAAATTAGATAAGACGACTGTCATTATAATATTAATGGAATATCTGAAGAACGCGATCCAGTATCAAGCAAGGAAGGAAAAAGAAATAAAATATTATAATCAAAATGTCAAGAAAGGATAGCGGAAGAAAGGAGGAAGACAAAGAAAGACTAATGAATTAAAAAAAGAAATGAAAAAAGTAAGGAAGACCGAAATAATAAGATAGGAAGAATGGAAAGAAAGAAAATTGAAAAAAGAGAGAAAAAATAAATGGAAAGAAGAATGGAAGAAAAAAAGGAGAGAAGGAAGGCAAGGAGGTGGGAAGGAAGGAAGGAAGGAAGGAAGGAAGGAAGGAAGGAAGGAAGGAAGGAAGGAAGGAAGGAAGGGAGTTGGGAAGTAAGGAAGGTAGGAAGGAAGGATGGAG
>JAYRBW010140445.1:0-15148 GCA_036023295.1 Invenusta paracnida | reverse complement strand
ATATCTGTATTTTCTATTGCTGGATTAACCTACATTTGCGTTTGACATTTGAAGAATAAAGCTCTTATTTATTTATTATTTATTTATAAACGTTTTCAAATGTTATTATTTTAACCACGTATATAATTTCTTTCACATTAATCAAACTATTAGAAAATATGTAAGGAATTGAGTAACAGTTTCGTTTTTGTACTTATTAAGATTTTCCGAATATAACATAATTAAGTTTTTATTGGTAGGTATTCATGCAAGTGCGTCTTCTTTATAATCGAATAAAAAATATACATAAAAACAAACTATTTAAAATATATAATGAAACAATAATAAAATAACATCTTAAATTTAATATAAAAATGATGATTCATAGTTATTTACACAATACAATACACAATACCACGAACATGCACAATACGTTGTAGGTACATATATTCTTTCATCTATAACAAAATATATGCACATAAGATTTAGTTAGATAGGTATGTACAGTGAAGCAATTTACAAGTATAAAATATCATTGATACTTTTAATGAAATTTAATTCGTGCTTTAAAAATGGCATAATGTTTTCACAGGAGTAAATAATGAGGCCGATTGTTATATAATAAATCATAGATATCTCTTTCTGTATATGGACACGCATTAGTTAAATCCGGTTAAAAGACAGTAACCATTAGAAAAAGCATGACTACTCAAATTGAATAATATTAACTATATTTTTAGTTAAATTCAAATATAATGATGTTATTTAGGGAAATATTGTGTTGTGGTTTACCAATTTTTACGATGGAAAAAATAATATTAGGTCTATTGGCTAGTATACTATCAAATTTATTGAAATTATCACACAATCGAATAACATTTTCAACGAAAATTATTTAAATAATATATTTTTTTATAACTTAATGATAAATTTTTATGGTTACAATATATATTTAAAGCTTGTACGACATCGGACATTACGCAATATTAAGAATGTAATTTAAAAATGCATACTTTGGAGAGATACTTTGTATATGTAGGTTTATTGTAGATGTATACAATAAATTATATACACAGTGTGTGGCAAATAATAGTTTACATAAGTCATTATACACAATGCGATTACTGTTTAAGAGGAAAATAAGATAACAATAAAGAAGAAGAATTGATGTTGGTATTTGAAAAGCATGCTTATAGTATTAGCGCAGCTCATTGATCGGGACTCATTAGTACAATTTAATTCGTAGTCGCATGTCTGCACAATTTATAATTATTAACCATGTCATATCAAGGCGTACGAAAGAAATTGCCAAAGCAAATGAGTAGTTGTGAAGCTTACTTGAGGCGGGAGCTACAGTTAAGATCTATGATGACATTTTTATACCATATGTATAAAGAAGATATGCTATTACGAGGGGCCAAGTGTCTTATGGTGTCAGTTTATAAGAAGTAGGTACACAGGCCAACAGAGGTAATCTAGAATTTCAAATAAGTCTGATATCAAGAAAACTCGGTTTCACATAGAGTTGTTACAGAGAAGTTTTCTCAGTCTTCTTTTTATGCAACAATAACATTAAATTCAAGTATTTAACACATACATACATATGTCGTTTAGAAATGTTGTTCTTATTTTTTGTATCTATATATATATAAACATAGCCAAAACATTGTTATTTAAGTGGTTCATATGATTGATTAAGTGTAACTATAAGGAGTGTTATACCTTCAGCATAAGACTAATATTACAATAACAGTTTAAGACGACTTTCTTTATAAACTCAAGAAATTAAGTGGCTCACAAAATATATACATATATCCATATATCACTTAATACTATTATGTTTTTATAGTTTGTTGATTATATAATTGGAAAAATTTATCAGATTGTGCTCGCAAGTGTTTTGTTTTTAAATTAAATATCAACAGCTAACGGAAGTTAGATATAATATACTCTGTAATATACGTTTTATGTACATATAACGAGGTGACTCTACTTTTATATATTCAGAGAGAAGATTGGCCCTGGTGCACCAAAGGGGCAACTTTTAAAAATGCATGTGACATATTTAAGTTGATATTATATGACCAGTTTTAACTGCATTAATTAATTTGCAAACGTTAAACCCTAAATACCACACATACATAATATATAAAACCACTAACTCTTAAATTAATAAAGTGCTACTTGTACAAACAAACTAAGTGAAATTTCAACTGTTATACGTATAAACTAATTATGGATAGCACGCTTTAAATTTTGATTTATTATTACTTTTTTAATGAAAATATATATGTATATATATTTGTTTCACGCATTATACTTAAAATATCCAGTTATATCAAAAGTCACAATCACAATCATCATAAAAATTCAGAGAAAGTTTGAACAAACTCTATAATTCTGGAATTTTCAGGAAATGAACAATGAAAACATTCTCTGGAATACAAATAAATTATGGTCCTTTTGTTTATATAATTCTGCCTTCTAGGATATATTAAATTAGGGAAAAGTTTCTTCAAATGATTAATTACAACATTTTTCGTGCCCATAGAATTAATGTCAAATGTAATTAGGAAATTTCTATCGTTATATTAAACGCAGTTAATAAACTATTTCCGGCGCAAATATAATTTGCTTTTCAGATGTCTTAAATGCAGACAAAATGAATAAAGGCATTCTTTTATTTTATATTCTCAAATGAGTGATAATGAGTTGTAAATTCAACGGTTTGCATTTCAAATTGCAATTTAATAAAATACACTCATTAGGTATATAAGTTATTATAAGGACGATGACAGTTTTAAAAAATCAGTGACGATTTTTCATTGAAACTCTCTTAATAAGAAAAGTTAAAGATGTTTCCAGAGAGTTTCTACGTATCTACCTATGTATATATATAAATTACTGAACATATAAATAGGCAAAATGCACTTAATTTGCCCTAAATATTCGGGTGAAATGGATCTCTCAAATTAGCCAAGTCACATTTGTATTTGTATATTGGTAAACAAATGATGTGACTATAACAATGTTAAAAGTTCACACAGCATACAGAACGCATGTGTATAATAGTACAGATGAAGGTCCCGAGGTTTATCTCCAAGTTGAAATGACTGTATATTCTTCAGATAATGTAAATATATGTATATATAGTCGCCTCTGTAATATTATGCCAATTGTATCGTCATAAATATAGAACAACATAAGGGCTGATAAATTTGGAGGACATAATTGACTATACCATTTCAAATATTAATATTATCGAGCTTATTATATACAGTGAATAAAATTTATAAATATAATTGTATCTGCTAATATATGATACTTTTTTATATACTAACAAACAACGACGCCCTTATAAATAGCAGCTATTACCCTATATATGTATATATTTTAGCAATTAATAACCATGTTATCGTTATTTGATCGTATTGTAGAATACAGCCATAACGCAAAGCATAATTTGACATTTTTTACATTAAAAAATCAATTATTTAGTCTGATTTTATAGATGTGTCTGTTCGTAAAGTACAACATGCATACATTAAAATATTTACGACTTTTGAAAAATATGACGTTATTTTGTGAGCCATTGAGTACTTTTAATTTGGTAATACAATTATACCAGTAGATAATAAATTATATATTATTCTCTGCTAATCTGTTGAGCGGTATATACAGACATGGTACACATAACTTGGTGCATGAAGATGTGGCTTGCTTCAAAATAAGTAAATTAAGTCTTACCAAATTGAAACAAAGTTTAGTGACTAAAATACTTATAAATACGTATAAGCGCTGACATACAAAGTGAGGCAAGATTACAGGCACAAAAGAAAACTGGATTGTCGCCAATAGATGTGAGATGGAATTGAATTGCTCATTGATATTTTATAATTATGAGGGTCTCAATATATAACTGTATAAAAAGCATGGCAAGTGTCGGCCATTTCAAACAAAGACGATTTAATAAACCAACATAATAATTTATAATCTAAAACACAGACTGAAATGAGTGTGGTTCGGAAGAATGAAGGCTCATGAGTCACAGCATTAATGTATCACAGAATTTCATTACAATTGGGAACATGATCCGGATTATGATAATGAATATCCGCTCGATTGCAGCACTGACCTGAGGTAGCTTTCTGTCGACGGAAACACATTCGTTTGGAGAGACGCACCCTCGCTTGCGAGCACCATCGAGCAAGCATCCGCTTGAGTAAGAATCGAAACCGCCTATCACAGAAGCAGTAGATGAGAAAGTTTGCCGATGACTTAATGGCTATGAGAAAGTTTCCTGTAGACACCATGTACACGTTGCCCAGCTCGTCCCTGTGTTGTTGTTGTTGAGGCTGTTGTGACGGCTGTTGCGTCTGACTCCACTGTTGTCCCGTGGTGGAGTTGACGTCAAGAGTCAACGATGGCGTGATTAACTGTTGGCTTACTATCTCCGATTCGCTTGGGTATGCGGCCAAGAGGGTCTGAATCGCGGCGTATACTTGATAGCCAAGAGCTGGTGACTCGCAAACAATGAAGACAATCACGGTAACAAGAATTAGCGGAGTGATTCCCCTAGCGCGGTCGATGTACTGATAGCAGCTCCCGGATATACTTCTTCGAGTTGAGTAGGTGTTAGCAGAAGTGGGCAAACTAGATGTCCCCAAGGTGGCAAGGTCCATGAGGCAGCTAGGTTGACGGTAAGCGCGTCGAATAGCGAGCAGGAGAAATATGTTGAGACATATAAGAAGAAGCACTGGTCCAAGTGAGACTAAAAGACAGTACAGAAGCGTCCGATAGACTATGAGATAGGGGAGATTAGATCGAAGGGGAGTGTCCACTGTGTGATACACTGTGAAATTGATACCTGGTAGGAAACTGGGGATAGCTCGATGCTCAAATAGCCGGGGCAAAGTGTACAAGGCCGAGCAGATAATTATAACCCAAACAGCACATCTAATGCCGTTAAGGTGGTTGAAGCATTTAGCAAAGAATGGCGGTTGGACTGTCAGGTAGCGCTCAAGAGTAATAAGCACAAGAAGCCAGTTGATGACAGTTTGGAGAGTAAGTGCAAGCGGCCAGATAAACACAATCAATTGAGAGTAATAGAGGAAGAAGTAGTTTGGCAGAAGTCCTGTAATAGGAAAAAGAGAACGTAGCCCCGCGAAGAAGGGGTAGATTATGAGGAAACATGTGTCTGTGAGACAAAGACAACGCAAAAGAAAGTTGCTAGTTCTATTGCCTCTAGTGAGAGGGCCACGGTTCCCCGAACGCAAGTTCAGCACCGCCAAACTGATAAAGTTTCCCGTGAGACCACACACCGTGATAATCCCACCGAGGACCGTATCCAAGACAAAGGAGTAACGGTACTCATTGGGCCGATGGGGCATGAGGATGCAGAGCCGGATGAATTCCTCCATTGTCGAGCAGACATCAACCGGATGGCAACAATATGGCCCCGACAACGAAGATGGTCTGTCAGTTGCCATAATAACTAATTAGCTTTTTCTTAGTCGATGTTGTCTCAAAATCACCTTGGTTGTTAAGGTTTTACGGGAGTAAATGTCTTTTGGCAGCCTTCTCAGTGCTGGATTTATTGTTTTGTCGACTTCATTTAATAGAATAGAACTAATTCAGTGGTACGCGAATCTGGAATCACGATGCAGATCAGCTAATATTGTGTCATCTGGCTGGTTGATTAAATTTAGTCGAGGAGTTTCTGAAAGAAGCAACTAGCTCATTGCATGACGCTGTGAGCCAATAAAATATCACACGACAAGTTGAATGACGTTTCTAAATAGAACGAGAATTCTATAAGTAAGCTAGTAGTATGATCGGTCAGTTTTTATAAATGTACACTTGTATGAGAAATGTATGGGAAACTAATCTTAATATGTACACTTTTAGGAAGCTAGACTAGTGGGAAGATTACTATAACTTAGTAGAATAGAGAAAGAATAGATAAAGAAGACGGGAAATACACTATTATGGCACACAGATAATACCATAAAATTAACAGTAGCACAAAATGATCGATAATGTAGATAAGTATACTATTCACAGCAGTGCATGTACATATATTAAGAGAAGGGTTCCTTTTCTGTATATATTAATCTATTATATATTCGTGGGGATTACAAGTAACATTTGTCTATGGTTTTTTTACTGTGTCATCTCTTGCTAATAAGTGTATAGAATATATAGGGGAGACGTCCATAATATTAGCCCGACTTGTGTAGATCGGGATATATCATGGTGTTGAAATGTTGGCAGTATATTTATTGCATCTCTAAAGCCTGCTAAAGAATAAGCGGGAAAAGGTCACTGCTTGATTGAAAAGTCTATGGGCTGTTTTTTATACTGGTATTAGTTAGTTACAAAACATTATCTGGAATATAGCTAGTAAAAATGTAGGCACTATATACATAAACTATATACACTATTTACATACATGACTAGTCTGGTGCTGACAGGGTATGTGAAGTCTAGCGATGCTCTAAATTATAAACAAAAACATTGGCCCAGACATTTGAGCTTGGCGGTTACTGTCTAGACACCTTTACTTAAACACCATTATTTAAGTCGTCCTCTGGTTCAATTGAATAATATATAATAATAATATATATTTAATTAATAAATAATATATAAATAATATATATCTATTAGTCTATATATATATAATATTCATACCTCACAGTTAGTTAATTCAGTCAGTTAATTACACCGCGGGGTGTCAATGGGGTATTGTCAGGGGTATTACCGGGATCGAGTGTATGGCTGGATCGCAAAAGGTCCAAACTACACTCAAATAATGTAATGCTTCTACATATGAATAGTATGTTTTTAGAGATACACAATAAAATGTTTAAAAACGAAATAAAGAATCATTTCAATTACAAAGTATACATGTTTTCCTTTTAATAGGATTGTTAAAGGAAAATACTGACTATAAAGCATTGTTATATATACCATTCCTTTGTAAAGGTATTCAGTAATGTTATTCTTTTGATTTGCGGCAGGTATCTCTATCGCTTTAATAGGATAAATTGTTCTGTAGCATATTCTATATAAGCACTCTAGACGGGGCCATAGCATTTCGCTGAATCTCATTACGCCGAATCGCATTTCGCCAATTCACAGTTCACTGAGCAAAATATGACTTCATTAATATATCGCATTTCCCCGATTCGCAGCCGAATATTTATATATGATCATCTATTTAATATTTTTATAATTTAATTTTTTTTAATACGATGGATGGTGCTAAATCATTAGAGTAAACCATTAAAAAAAAGTTTTGATAGGTTTAAAATGTAAAGGATTATATACATGTTGTTATGTTCTTTAGTTTCCTTAGTATATCTGTTTATATACATACATTACTTGTTATTTGATATAATAATTGATAATATTTCCTTTATAATGATTTTGATATTTTGATAAATCACATGATGAATTTGTACGATTATTTAAGTTTAATAAATTCTTCAAATTAAATCTAAACTGTTAAACAGATCAAGAAATATTAATAAATTGCACGTTTTAGACAATTTGTACCATGAATTGATATAATTATTTAATTTTAATAATTGCTTTAAATATAATCTAAAATATTTAACAGATTAAGAAATATTAGTAAATTGTAATTTTTAGACACCAAAGGAATATATAGGTACATATACATATAAATGTATATAGAAAATAATTATCCATATAAAGATAAATTCAGTAAAACGATTACATGGAACGAAGGTCAGTATCTAGGGGAAACAATAAACCCGTATTATTCTTTTCAAACAAGCTATTATATTACCTGCCCTTTTGTTTTATATATTTTTACTTAAATAAAATTTCAATATAGTCTGATAAAACATATAATAGAGTACCTACATACAATGAATTTTTCAATATGAATTAGAATATATAAATATATGTATAGGGACATTTTAATGTATGTACCATATATTTATTTATACCATTTCTTATAGACTCCCTATCATAAACACTTCATTTATACTTGATTTATTCTAATAATTTTGCGCCATCATAATTGTTTAAATAAAATTATTATAAATACTTTTTAAGTATATAATTATCTAAAACATTCAGTGAAATGCGACTTTGTAATGATGCCATTTTTTGTTCGGCGAACAGTTCGCCGTACTAAGAATCGGCGAAGATGATGCGGACCCCTCTAGACAGTTTGACATACATATTATATATGTATGTGCCTAAATAGATAAATACATATATATAGACATATTGAATTCGTAAAACGAAAAAGTTATTGAGAATAATTCACTGAATATAACGGTAATATGTAGGTTTAACAACTATATTACTTATGTAAACTTGAATTAAAATATTAATATTCAAGTAATATATGCATAATAATATTATTTAGTTAAAAAATATAAATATGTATTAAGCAATATTGATATTAATATTTCTTTTGAATATTGATATTATATAACAATTACTTGGTGTGTCATATAAAAAACTGCACATCAGATAGTTAAATTAAACATAAATCTAGTTTCAAACATACATGATTTTATTGAAACAGATAGTGACTGTTTGTAACTTACTATTCTTTGAAACCCATCTACTCATTATTGTATTCAAATTTCTCCATCCTTGTTATAAAATCTTTGTGAAATAAAAAAAATTATGTAAAAATGCCGTTTTTTATGAAACACCATATATTGTTTTAATAATTAATAAAATTGTTATCTAAAATTACCAAAATAATTTATATTTAACTATTTGTGAATATCCACCAAGTTTTCTGACTTATTATTGACTTGATTTTAATATTTAGACTTAATGACTTTATTATATTTTGAGCACTATAATAAATCGGTATAGGTATATCGGCCTATTAATTCTATACCATTGGAATTAATACTTTAATCACTAGATTTTAAAGATTATCAATCACTTCCATCACAAGGTGAAACAGAACAGGGCCGGTTTCGATCTTATTAGATCTCGTCAGCTGAACATAGTCTCGAACCAGCCTCCTCGACAGCTGAACATAGTCTCGAACCAGCCTCCTCGTCAGCTGAACATAGTCTCGAACCAGCCTCCTCGACAGCTGAACATAGTCTCGAACCAGCCTCCTCGACAGCTGAACATAGTCTAGAACCAGCCTCCTCGACAGCTGAACATAGTCTCGAACCAGCCTCCTCGACAGCTTAACATAGTCTCGAACCAGCCTCCTCGACAGCTGAACATAGACTCGAACCAGCTTCCTCGACAGCTGAACATAGTTTTGAATCAGCCTCCTCGACAGCTGAACATAGTCTCGAACCAGCTTCTTCGACAGCTGAACATAGTCTCGAACCAGTCTCCTCGTCAGCTGAACATAGTCTTGAACCAGCCTCCTCGATAGCTGAACATAATCTCGAACCAGCCTCCTCGACAGCTGAACATAATCTCGAACCAGCCTCCTCGACAGGTGAACATAGTCTCGAACCAGCCTCCTCGACAGCTGAACATAGTTTTGAACCAGCCTCCTCGACAGCTGAACATAGTCTTGAACCAGCCTCCTCGTCAGTTGAACATAGTCTCGAACCAGCCTCCTCGTCAGCTGAACATAGTTTTGAACCAGCCTCCTCGACAGCTGAACATAGTTTTGAACCAGCCTCTTCGACAGCTAGCCCTCATGCTAGAAGTGAAAATGTAATCGCTTTTAAGGCACAATGCAGTCTCATGCATACTTTGAAGTAGGGTGAACAACACCACTTCTTCACAAACAAAGCGCGGTAAACAATTGAGAAGAGCGCGGAGGCTGGCCCAGCCTAGACAAGTAATAGGGGGTTGTGACGACTATTAATTACTATAATTACTAATTATTACAATTAACTGTCAAAAGTAATGAAACGCATAAACATTTTTGAGAATAAACGTTAATTTTTTTTAGAAATTAAATTAGTACCTACTCCTTTTGCATTTTGTATCCTTTGATAGCATATCACTCAATAGTACGTACCTATTGCTGTTCATACTATATAAATTAATAGTTATATATTAAAGTATAGTGCAATATACATAATGAAATACAGAACCTCACTCACCAGATTATATGTAAAGTGCATTAAAGATGACATATTATAACTTCTTACTTTCACTGCACGCCACATTCCATACAATTGAAAGTGTTCACCCTTGTATAATAACGTGATAGTAATTGTTGGTGATCTTACTGGCAAGTGATTGATCATGATTACAGTGTTTGACAGTATTTAAGGCTTAGTCTTGTCTGGTACTAATGTTTCGTTAGGTGTTCATATAGTTGATTTGTATTAATCACGATTTACCCTTGTTTGTGTGAAGCTATAATATAGATCTGATCTTTTGCTAAATTAGTACCTACTTTCTACATGTTAATGATATGCTTTCGTAAATTAACCGCTTCTTTTGAAACATACTTATGTATATATGTTGCTTATCTTGAAATAATTAAAATAATTATTGTGGTAGTTTTGATCCATAAAAATATAATTGTCAGTTAGGTTCTTTTTTCTATACTTTAGTTTATTTGTTTTATAATGGCAATATTTTATACACCTAGAATTTACAAGGAAGGAAATATGATGAAATAGAAGAGACGTGACGATCAAATCTATTAAAGACTGATATTTATACAGTTATATGTATGTATACTCTGTTTGAAATAAATTATATCACATTAAATTCAATTGTATGTATATTACAAAAGGAAATAACTGTTTGGTACAATAATAATGGGAAGTTAAAATTGTGATTTTGTGACTTTAATTATGATTTCACTAGGAAAAATGATTATTTCAAAAATATAAATTATATGTATGCTGCGATAAATTGAGGATGCCTAATTTAATAGAAAAAGCAGTTTTTTGTGTATAGATGTTCAAAGCGTTTGAAATGATTTAATATTTAATTGAAGATCATCTAATCAAAACTGCTAAATGCAGTATTTATAAAATATACTATGTTATACAAATACTTATGCAAAAAATAGGAGTGTATCAATTAATACTTAATATTACACAAAAATTTTTCGATTATATTTTTATTTAAAATTCATGAAATTTAAAAAACGACACATCAAGAACATTGAAAAACACACAAAAATCAATTGATTGGGCAAATATGTATATGTGCGGTTTTGATAATTCCATTTAAGGTGAAAAAGATAGTGTATTTAGGAGTAAGACACATCGTATATGATATTTCGCATGTGGGTGTACATGCGAAATATCATATGAAAGTGTAAGAATTAGGGACCTACACTAATTAAATATGTGCAGTCCAATTTGCCACTTATGGTAAATATGCACCCCCAACTTCTATCCTATGTACTTTAACATAAATAATGTGAAGCCATTTTAGTGACAACCAATTGAATTAATAATTGGAATTTATGACGTTTCACATTTTACATTTTCAAAATTCATTACGCTGTGCTTCCTGGGAAAATGTGAAACACTCTACCACAAAACATAATATTGATTTGTATTTCAATTATATATATTGCAATTAGATTTATATTTCAAGTATAATTTCTAGTAGCAGTTCAACTACGAGCTAACTTTACGAGCTAAGCATTTTAGCGTATACGCTATTTCGTTCTAGTTATAGGTAGTTTTATTAAATAGTTCGTTTGTAAAGGGGAGAGAGAATTAAACAAATGAATTAATTTGTTTCATATTATGAATTCATCAAGGAGTTTGTAAGTAAATATACATATATACAAATATACAAAATATAACTGTATGTATTTATAGTTATGTATAAGCTCATTTTGTGATTAAACGAAAGAATAAAAAATGATTTACTTATGCAAATGAACTGAAATAATATTACTTTCTATACTGTCAGACAATAATTAAATTAAGTTTAAATTGAGTTGATTAAGCAGAATTTGTGACACCATACCTTAGTGTATTTAGAAAATACCCAACTGAAAATAAACCTATTAGTGAATAATGATCAGAAATTAACTATACAGTTTTAAAATGTTTGCGGTAGATCCCATTCCATAACGACTTTGAATATAAAGAAGAAACAAGATAGCTAATAAGGAGAAGTCATTATGAGAATTTACATTGATATTAACATTATCGTTGTATTTTTGTAAATAGATACAATAATATTAATTCCAAATGTCAATATCATTATCTGTTTAGACAGATGAAAAACAAAGTAATTTAACAAAATATATGCGCCAAAGTAAAATACTTCATTATAACTAAAACTTACACTTTTAAATCACAAAAATGTTAGAGTAATCTTAAATTATAAGTATTTTTTCATTAAATTCTTTCTTATTCATTTTTTATTTAACAAATGATTGTACCCAAATATTGTTTTAAATCAAAGTTTTTCAAGTATGCATTTATTTGTAGTGTTTATTGTATTTTTTTCTTATTTTTTAAATTTATTAAGTTCATATTTGCGATTATTCTTTATAGATACAGTAATTAATTTTTATTTAAATATTATAACTTGCTTACTATTTATATTGTGCGTCACAAGTATTTTATGTAAAAGCAGATGCCTGAAGGGGAATGTGGGTATCTTCTTGTTTCCTTAGAATAATTATGATACTTTGCACGTTTTTGATGACACGTTATATTTTCTATAGAATTACTCTTCGGATAAAACTACTCTTCGGATAACAGATTTTTGGATAAAACTGCTCTTCGGATAAGACTAATCTTAGGAAAAACTACTCTTCGGATAATTACTCTTCGGATAATACTATACATTCGGATAAAAACTAAACTTCAGATATATAACTACTTTTCGGGTAAAACTGCTCTTCGGATAAAACTACTCTACAAATAAAACTACTCTTCGGATAACATCTCTTCGGATAAAACAACTCTTCGGATAACATCTTTTCGAATAACTACTCTTCGGATAACAGAATTTTGAATAAAACTGCTCTTCGGATAATTACTCGTCGGATAAAACTAATCTTCAGATAAAACTACTCTTCGGATAATTACTCTTCGGATAATTACTCTTCGGATAATTACTCTTCGGATAATTACTCTTCAGATAAAACTACTTTTCGGATAAAACTACTCTTCAGATAAAACTACTCTTCAGATAAAACTACTCTTCAGATAATTACTCTTCGGATAAAACTACTCTTCAGATAACTACTCTTCGGATAAAACTAATCTTCAAATAACTACTCTTCGGATAAAACTACTCTTCGAATAGCACTACTCAGGATAATAAATTGAGGAATATTTGAGATATACAGCTGCGTTTTGTATGTTTTTATTGGTGACAACACCCAAGATGATTAAATACAATATAATTATGTGTATAAAATAAAATAATAGATTGCAAATATGTAAAACCTTTTTTTTACAATAAGATAGAAGGAAAATTTCCTGTAGTATTGATTTGAGAATAACACCATTTAAAAGGTAATTTTATTCAAACATTTTATATTTTAAAATCTAATGTGTTAGTTAATGTAAAATATTGGTAGGTATATGTATATTAAATTAAATTAAAATAAAATAAAATATATTTTTAAGAAAAGTAAAATGATTAGTAAAAAATCTAATTGAAATACACAGAGCATTATTAATAGCACCAATGAAATAAGCTTCAATGATGACCTTTTTTAAGTTATTGACTTGTAAAATTTCAGCCTGGGCAAAGCTGTTTTAATTAGATTTTTTGCAAGTGAAATAACCTAGAATTCGATTTTAATGATGAAGTGCCTTTTTTCAGTTTATTATTTAGCAGATACATTCGAGTATATTAGCCCATATTTGTACCATCGGACTGTACCAGATGGTACACATATGGGCCAGACAAGTTAAACTTACATAAATTAAAATGGTCTGGCCAATACTAACATGTATAGGCCAGATGGTTTGCACCATAGATAAGATTAATTATAATCTAGACCATACATGTACCATTGGCCAGTTCAAGTTAATAGAACATTATAATTTATATATATCATATAATAATACCATCAAAGTATTGCAGGTAAGTATAACTACAGAAAGAAAGCTATCCGTCTATCCCATTTCAATATGGACAAATAAAGTGTTTTAGCTTACTGTTTACATTAAAATTAAGCTAAATTAAAATAATTCTAAGCTGAAAGAAGAAGTTTAGGTCTTTTAGATTTTAATAAATCAAAGCTAAATTGAAAACATTTCATATATCTGGTGGCCTATTGATGTCAGTACTTTTTACTGTACTCTGACTAAACCATCTGGATGGTATCCATACTGTCTGACCCATATACAGACCATCTAATGGCTGAAATATTTAAATAATCTGCAACATATATGTATACCTATAATAAAATTTATTATAATACAAAATATTATAGATTTAACAAAAGAATGTAAAATATTTTTATTTTGTCTTTGCAGGAAAAAATGGGAAAGAAAAATATGGATCTGCCTGTGTAATATTTTATTTATACTGCAGCTAGATATTAATTAATAAAACTCAAGGCTAATATTGTTTATAATACAGGGAGAAAAACATTCAAATTATATGTAGATATTGGAAAAAAATGAACTTATAATTCATAATAGATACCTACACTTTTTTAACATGTCAAAAAAATTGCCCTTGGCATTGTTGATGAATTAAACATTTGTTATTGACATTGTCATTTTGAAACATCTTACTATTATTCTCAATATCGTAAATATTAACTAAATTGAAAATTATGATAACTAAATAAAGGTATATTAAATATAGGTATATTATAAATAAATATAATATCGTGTTTGTACCTATATAGAAAAATGTGTAAGATGATTGATTTTTAAATATTCTTAAACATTGTTTGTTACGGTTTCTGTAGTAAAAATAATGTACCACAATTAGGCATATCATATAATGTATTATTTAAAATATGAACCAAATACATCAGTATTACAAAATGTAGTTATATATTTAAAATTAATGGTTTAACACGGTATATTTCAAGATAAAACATAACCATCTTACTGCGTCGAAGCATAACTCGAAAGTCAAATTTTGAAAGTGGGCCTAATAGTCCGGACGTTGAAGACGCATTTATCACATAACCTTGCAATGTCTGGTAACAATCGGTTCTTTACTTTTTTCAGTACTCTAGACTATGTAGTTGAAGAATCCGTCGGGTGTAATAATAATCGAAGCTTGG
>JAYRBW010140434.1:0-15148 GCA_036023295.1 Invenusta paracnida | reverse complement strand
TATAAATTTCTTTAAATGCGATTTCACAACATTTCGAAAAATGCAGATAGGATAGTTTTGATAAATTACAGCGACATGATAATATATAGCCTTCTTAAATTCAGAAGAGAGGGAAGTTCTGCTTCTTAAATTTTTGTCTTGACATAATTAATATAAGTGAGAACACGCTAGCTACCGAACAACTTTAAAAGCATATATATAGCTATAATACAAAGTTTCAACATTTGTTAAAAAATCAGCTCGGACAATTAGAAATTTTTTTATTAAATGGTATACAAAAATATGTGAACTTAAGATAATATTATTTTAACAAAATGCATGTTTTCAAAAAATTTGAAGATATGGGCCATTCTGAATTGAAAAACCGTCTTCGATATTTTATTATTGAAGTTTAAAAGACAAACGACCAAAGTTATTTCTCTCACAAAATAATTTTCACGGAATTGAACATAGTGTGAAGCATTCCCCATAAAAAGCTTTGGCGCATTTTTCAATATTGAGAGTTTGAAGAACCTATAATGCTGCTTTTTAAATTATAACAAAGCTTTATTAGTTTAAAAGACCTAATATTAATAGTAAAACAAAGACTTTCTATCGAGAGATATAAAAAAAAAATCGATTTTCGCTTATGGCATATATGTCTTTGGTTTTCAAAGCTTTAATATTGACTTAAATGATTTTTTTATTCATAATTAATTTAATTAATTTTTAATAGGTAATGTCGATATAAAGGAAAAGTAAATAAAAATACGTAATTAATATATAGGTATGTTATATAAACAATTACGTAGTCATCGTGATTTTTATATGTGTATTAATAGCAAATATATGTAAAAGACTGAAAAAATTAATCGATATATTATTTTTTAATTTTAATTTCTTGAATGGTGATTGTTTGAAGTTTAAAAAGTCTAAAATGGTATTAAGTATACATCAAAGTGTTTAACAAAAAAATATATGTTTAAATACATAGGTATGCTGTGCCTATGATATGATACAATAGTATCCTTTATTATTCAATAATAATTTACTGATTTAATACGCCAATAACCATAAATCCTAGAGATTGAATAATTAACTAACGTTAAATGTTATTTAGACGCTATTTATTTCCATGCGTTAAATGATTTATTAATGAATTTTTACGTAGATTTAGGGCCGACCTATGTTGAAATACTTTCTATAGTAGATTCTTAGACTTTAATTTTTAGTACTTTTGTGTTGATATTTTTCTCAAAAATGATTTAGATAAATATAATTTGGGCAATTTTTTGTTGCCCATTAATGTATATATTTTACTTTGCTGAAATACAACTATTTTCTATTGACACAAATTTCTATTGTCATTGTTTACCAATACAATAACAATGTTTATAACCCATGATTATAACTTTGTCATTAGAAGCATCTGTGTGCATTGATTATATGCCAATATGGCTACTACGCAGACGTTTAGAAAATAACAATATTTTATTATTAATTATAAATCAAAACTACGATTTTAGGGTAATGTGGATATTATAATTATAAATCAGATTTCGTAATCAATCTATAACCAGATCTATTGATTCAATTGTACAGTATTGGTGTATATCCGTTCGATGAATGCACCTCACCATTCAACAATTTGATATTAATTTTGACACAAAATGTTTACATTATAAATGAGTATATTATATATAAATATATATATTATGTATAGCGGAGCGGGTGTTTTTTGTGCATTATATAATTTATATGTTTTAATATCAATATTTTAACACATTTTCTCAATGTTTAGTGAATGATCAGAATTACATAGGATTGTATCTATAGGTATCCCCAGATTATAACATAATAAATATCCACATGGTTATCTTTCATTTAGCTGTGTACATTTGAGACATTAGCAAGGTTCGTTAATTTTTTATTTAAGAAAAACGAATGCAGCACCAAGATAATTGAGGGGATTATAATTATTTTTCAAAGTTAATATATTTATAAATACAAAATTGCAATTTTTTTAGTAGGTACATATTACTAGATTCATATATTAATTTTTATCTGATTTCACCAATTAGGTAAACAATTTCAATGATCTGAACTATTTTCCAAGAATTAGGATAGCAAGATAAAATATAAATAATAGACAGTTATAGTCTACTTATATAGGCTTTGAACATACACTATTATACTTTATTTGCGTTTGGATACTGTGCCCTAAATAGATTAGATAAAGTTGAACTGAGAGGACTTCCCATTATAGTGGCTCCACTGATTTGATTATTAAAGAATCAATAAATTATAAACCTCATAAATTCATCTGTTGTATCTACCGATAAATAAAACTTTGCAAAAATTCTTATTATTTTCAAAATAGTGAATTTCTCTAGAATTATATATATACACATAATGTATATGTAATAAGTACATTTGTATCATTGTGTAAGTTATCTAATGTAAATAATTTGACATAATTGCACGTCAAGTTTATATAGCCTCTATTTAAGAGAAATGTTAGTTGAAAACCTATAGTCACATCAAACGATACTGCCACCATGTTAAACATCTCACCACTAAACTATGCCCATATACTGAAGAAATGTATTTTGGTAGTTTTC
This sequence comes from Invenusta paracnida, assembly GCA_036023295.1. Classification (NCBI taxonomy): domain Eukaryota; kingdom Metazoa; phylum Platyhelminthes; order Proseriata; family Coelogynoporidae; genus Invenusta; species Invenusta paracnida. The sequence goes on along the minus strand of JAYRBW010140434.1, from coordinate 12,548 downwards.
CTCTTAAGTATCTTAAAAATAACAAATATATTTTTATAAAAAGTCAAATTTTTGGTCTCTATCAACAAAAATTGCCTTAAAAATGAGATCGAAAGCATTATTAAATTATTTATAGGTCATCATAAGAAACACTTTAAGAAATAAATTTTAAATAGATTTGTCCAAATTATTACATAATCTATTTTTTATTTGTACGCATTATGCATAATAACTTTTTGTGCTCATGAAATGAACAACAACAATACGAATTTTAACATCCTATGAATTATCAATCTAAATCGAAAGCTATTTTTTATACTTACAAAAAATTATACTCATAACAATAATTTATATTTATTCCCTAAATACACACACATATATATATATATACAATAAAGCAGAGTGAATCGAGACTTACGGGGTGAATTAAGATACTCCAACTTTTAAAACTAAAATAATCACAACTTATTTATTAATTATGAAATACCGTTTATTGTGTTTTTTAAATGCAAAACATGTTCTAGATGAAAGTTATATATATTTTGTTTATACAAATTAATATAAAGTTTTTTGTATTATATGTCTGCAAAAGCCAATTTCGATATATTTTAGAACTCTCGTAACTTTGTTTAGGTGAGCCAACTACAAATATTTTTGATTGCTAGGGCAAAAATATCAAAAATATATCAAAAATATATTAGTTGTCAAAATATCATAGTGTATTAGTAAAAAAATTCAATTTCAAAGATAAAATAATTTTGCAGAAATATTAATAAATATAAAAAAAGTCAAATTTGCTCTTTCACCCCAAAAAATTGGTGTCTTAATTCATCCAATTTTATTATTATATTATATTATAGGCTAAAATGGCCATTGAGGTTTTATATATGTATGTTTTATAATCTATAACCTACAATACTATAAAAGGATATAGGTAGATAAATGTGTCAAAATGTGCCACAAATATTTTAGTTATACTTATATAACATGTTATAAATTAATAAATATTATAATAAAACTAAAAATGATATTAAATGTATTTTACAAGAATACCTATATGGAATAATATACCCAATAAAAGTTAGGATTACAGAACATTATTATGTGCATTAGATTTTAAATAATAAATCTATAGGTACCTACCTACCTACATAACTTCGAAAATATGTAGTATGTATCACTAAATATTACTAAATAATATTACCTATCTAAGTTAAGATATTCAGTTGGATAAGTTTTATATATCTGATGTATCTACCGATCTGATTAAATTAACATATCAAAAATAGTATTTTATACTATATGTTGCCTTGTTGTTTTTTAATTAATATTTAAATTAGATTATCAGAAATAATAACAAATATAAATTTTTGACAAATTTTTAGTACTTTCCTGCAACATCTACATTGTTTAAAAAATATGAAAATTGTAAACATGTTTATTAAAGGTTCTTTAAAGGACTATAGGTTCTTTACCTTCAAAGTTGTATGCAGCCAAAATACTTAAAGTCTACCGCAACTTCGAATTTGAAGTCATGTATTTGCGTCAATATCGTGCAGAAGTGAATTTGTACGTTTGGCCAGTAAAAGAAGATATCACCAGCATTTCCTTCGATGACATTTTGGAAGGGTTGAAGTTCACAAACATTGCGTCGCGGTGTGTTGTACTTTCCAGAGGTCAACTGTTTAAAATGGTAAAATATCCGACCGACTGTGTGGACTTTGTGAGAATGTTGTACTGTTACTGTTTATCGTTTTGTAAACCTGCATAGGTAGGTATGTACTAAGCTATATAATATATACTATTAACTACTTTTAATGATATTTTTAAAGTTGCCATGGAACTCTGAAATTGTAATATTGACAATCTTTAGTCTTGTAAACATGCATATTATGTACTGGGTACTATTTGTTAATGTTCGTTACATGTTTTGTATTTTTTTTAATAAATGTCTCGATTCCCCCCGAGACATGGGGTGAATCGAGACACTTCTTATTGGCTCTTTCGTTTTATTTAACGAAGGGGAGCAAAAAACTAAACCATTAAATATAATAAAATATTACCCTAAGATTATTCACTATACTTCAGGATTTTATTTAATGAACATCTAAAAAATATTTAGAAAAAATGTAATAAGTGTCTTGATTCACCCGTTTTAAGGTATATAAAGTTTATTTTAAGTTTATATAAATGTAAGTATAGTTTTCATCAACATATGTAGATAATATGCTTCGTAAAAATATGTAAGACAATATATGTTTTAGGCGTAAAATAATAATAATATATAGTCATAACATTCTACTATAATATAAAATCTCGACGCAATAGGAATAAAACTTGATACATGCATGTACAAACAATTTAGTAACAAGTCAGTAACAAGTGCATAGTGAATTTCACCACCTAAACTTTGTATATACATTTTACATAATATTAATAACGCGCCTCTATTTCAAGGAGGTCAATCATTCGCTTATCAGTAATATAATGTGAGTTCGTTACTTCACTCTAACACCTCTAGCCAGGAAGATTTATGCGCTGTTCAAGGATTTTTATAAGTTTTAGTATATGATCCTTGTTAGATTAAAATATTAAATGTGTTACATTTTATAAATTAACGACAATGTGAGTATTATAAAATGCACACAGTACTTGTCCCAATTAATTTTTAAATAAATTTATTTATTTTAAAGGTTACAATTATTACTAATACTAAATTAAATTATTAACACAAAATTTGTGTATGTCATTAATAATTCTACTACACAAAGCAAATATATATTTTTTAATTTACAGGATAATGACTCTCTGCCATTTGAGTAGAAAGTTTGATTAATTTTGAATTGTTATTTTATAATCATTTTTTGTGGTTGTAGGTAGTTTGAATTGTACCTCAATCTATTTAAACAAAGTCATTTTGAATGCAATATAATAATTGAATAAATAGTAGTTGACCCCGAGTAGCATTGTAAAATGAAAACAAAAAAGCAACTAATATTTCGCCCTTGCTTACACGGCTTCATCAGAGAACTGAGATGATTACCTAACTGAATATAGAATTTATAATAATTAAGAAAAGTAGCAATATAAATTGGTGGTTTCATACTACCTACTATGTAAATTATTAGCAGTACGTGGAGAGTGTGGACAACTCGCTGTTTTTCCCGTCTTGTGTCTCATTAGCAGCCCACACTCCTCGTAATACTGTAATATACGTAATTTGCATTAAAAATCACAGTCATAAATGTAACATACAATATGTAATGTATATCACCAATTGATTGCAAATATATCTTAGAAGACTACCATATGAGCAAGTTGTAGTTAATAAACCGGTCCCGCAGTCTGGCTAAAAGAATCAATAATAATTTAACAGAATGCCTATATTATTATAGGCGGTTAAATTGAACTAAAAATTAAGAAAAGGTAGATTACATCATTAATAACTTATATCTTCAATAATCACCCTATCGCTGACAATTAATAGCTATTAATTAATTAATGCTTCAGTAAAGATTGCATTGTGAATACGAGGTCATTTGCTTCAAAGCGATGCTCCTTACATCGGTAGTACAGAGTACCATCGGCACCTCTGTATTAAGGAACACATTACTTGCCGCAAAATAACACTATCCATGATCTACACCTATACCTATTGTCCTGGCCCGATATCTCAGAGCTCAATTCTAATGCGAGAGCGATAAAATGTGAAACTGCTGATCTTAGAGGCTATTTACCTACATCAAGAAAGGGACACCTTCCCTTAAAACTATGGACGAATCAACTTTTATTAATAAACATTATCAGCCTTTCTTGTAGTTTTCATTTGAAGCTTGTACCTATTTTTTATACACACGGTTATTGACTTCGATTATTTCCTTTATTAATGTGCTTATATATTGTTTTCGAGCTAGTATTTTCATTCCTATAGTGATGTAAGCTATTGATGTTATAATCCACCTTTTCTTAATTTAATTTAATTTGATTTTAACTCTAACTCAGTAATATATTCTATTTAATTATTATGAATTGTATATCTAGGTTAGATAAATCTCAGTTCTCTAATGAAGCCATGAATTAATCAACGGCGATATATTAGTTTAATATATATTTGTAGCAAAAGGCGTTGAGTTTTTTTTATTGTTTTCAATATTATAAATATTAATCTTCTGGACTGTTATTAATATTATTAATATTATGGACTGTTTAAGCTTTTAGAAATTTATAAGTGGAATCTGTTAAATTTTGACTACCTTTAATATATTTTTTAATTCGTCAGCATAATGCTTTTAATTGATATACTATTTGTAAAATAAGTTTTGTTTCTGGTATAGTTCACAAATGTGACCAAATTTTATCCAGACAATAATTTAAAATAAGTTATCGTGATATCTACATATTATTATATAATTTAAATATTGGTAATAGTATGTCATAAGAAATTATATATAAAGGATATTCCAAGAATTAACTAAAATATCAATATATAAATATGACTGGATTACATAAAATTATTTCAATTCAATTCAAGAAATTATAATATATTCTTTAAATAGGTATTAAAAAAATATTCTTTAAACTTTGATTGTTTTCAACATTTTATTTTTAATGAGCTGATTAGTATCCACAACCCTACATTACCTGGTCGTTAGAAATTTAATGAAAACGCTTCCTATAATTTACGATTAGACTTAAAGACATTTCTGTTTACTTATTTTATTATTTCGTATTTTATTTTCAAGTTATATAACCAGTGGTAACCATCTTTGTCGAGTACACATGCGTGGTTTGGCGGTCGAGAGAGGTCACGTGAATCGATGCATTCCCCGCCCTGGAACCCTTTCTTATCGATGTGAGTGCTCATCGCCCCGTTTCTCTGAGAACATTTCCTACACCCAGCCCAACTGTCTTGAGGAGACAACTGCGTGTTCCGGCCTGTTGTGTCTCCATGGAAACTGTGTTCTGTCATCTGACAAGCGAGCAGACGCCAGATGCATCTGTGATGACAAGTACGAGGGCGAGATGTGCCAGCACGCGGTAAGTGAATAATTAGCTTACAAACATATAAGTAAGTTTTAACGACAGACATTTTGACAGGGGACATGGAGCATTTTCTGAGTGGGCGGAGGGGAGAGGGGTTTCGGCATACGTGAATTTCTGAGTGGGAGAGGGGAGAGGGGTTTCGGCATACGTGAATTTCTGAGTGGTTGGAGGGGTTTCGACATACGTGAATTTCCGAAAAACAATAATAAAAATGGGTGAAAATAGATAGATAATTTCATAATCATACTATTTGTTAATATATATTAAAACGTATGCTAAGTCGTTTAAATACAGATATCGATAGTACAATGCAATCACATACCACATTACGTATCTACAGTCCCAAAAATGAAAACTGCGTTTATAATAAATGTATAAATGTAAAAAAAAATATATGATAAAATTTCTAATAAGTTACCTTCTGATCATAATTAAGTAAACAAAAAAGATTTTCATTTGTTGCTGGAGATTGAACGTTTGAAGCATGTCGCCCTAATGCACTATGTTTCACCAAAATGGCTTTTTCGTTTACTTAATTGAGTCATAACCTCTTGCTACTAACTATCGAAAAGTTATAATTGGTATCATTTTTTAATTGCTCGAGACCAAAACAAATAAAAAGCCATAAATAGCCGACGATTCTCGCTCCATTCTTCCTATGCAAATTGGTCGATGCATTTTATGCACTTTAATCAGTCAGATACATAGAAACTATCCTGTAACACTTAACATTTGATCAGTCAATTACATAGAAAGACGTTGATATGATAGAAACCTTAAAAGCAAAAATATGCGCAAAATTAATCTTCTGTTAACCTCCGGTCTTCCCATGCAGATAATGAATTGGTTGCCGTGGGCTGAATGTCTCCCAATTTGTGGGACCAATCGTAGTAGACACCGAACTCGCACTTTTATTGTGGACTCACGACAGGATCTTCTTGTCCAATCAGAAGCTTGTCCCAATCGATCAAGCATACACTGCTCACACTCAACGTCACAGGACGATGACCTTGACCGCGATATTTCTCCGGTAGGAAGCGCGTCATTGCATAAACTGGCTCAACTCCGGTTTTATCGATATGCTCTTCTCTCTCTCCTTGGGGCTGTGACAGCGTTGATTGCTGCATGTTGGCTGATTATGACAATATCGACTGCGGGGGTTGTCTTTTCAACCACAACCACCTTCAAAGATGAAGATAAACTCGATTCAGTAGTCGTAGAAAAGCAACAATCTAATACTCATTGAATGGCACATTTGTGTAAACTGACATTGTCTTAGATGAATAAAGCAAGTATTGGTCAATTGTAAAAATAAAAATAAAAAGCCAGAATAAAATCATATAACGTTTGTTATTTAAAACCAAAGCTTTTGCCGTTCAACAAAAAGGTTTGAACGGTAAAATTTGTTTTTTTTAATAATAAACGTTATGTAATTTATTGTGACTTTTTATTTCTGATTTATTTTTTGTTAACATTTTTATATTAGGTGTCGCAAAATTGTAATATACAAATTGCAATTGTGAAACGATTTATTGTAGTTACACTGTAATCTATTTTTCGGTAAATTAAACTGTTATATATATAAATAAAATAAAATATTAATATATTTTGAAGTCTGTATTAATGCATAAAAATTATTATTAATGTTATATGTCCTGTATTATTTAGATGTTTAAATATAATATTGAGCACATTATGTAAATTATGTAACCCAAAAAATTTACAAAAATAGATGTATATTTATTCATAACACTGTTATAAAATAAATATTCATCAACTCATATTATTTATTTATTTATTTATTTTACGATACAAAAGAACAAAAATTGTTAAAATCGTATTGTCAGCGTTGCTGGAGGCACATCTCTCGGAAATTTCGTGACCCGATAAGGAAGTTCGTATCAGGGATATTTGCATCTTGAAGGAGGCGGAACGCGTATGTCAGTCGATTGGCCTGACCTCTGCAAAAAGGTTCATCCTGGTGGATAAAATAACTTAATATATAATCAATTAATATAAAAATAACTTAGATGTAGACAAGTCACCAATCTTTTCTGACGCAGATTTATATGTTTAATATTTATAAATAATATTATTGCTATAGAATTTATTGAAATATTATATTAGGTACATCCTATATACATGTCATGCTACTATATTCCCAGAACCTACCATTTCATATACACAAAATTTCTTATTCATCATATAGATCATGTCACATTAAGGTAGGTACTTTTAGATCTTGTGAACTACTCGTAATAATAAAGTGCAGTTTATAAGTAGGTATATTGAAAAGTGTCTATACAGGTCAATGATTTATCTATGCATTCATAGGTATAGCATACTATAAGTATAGTAAAAGTGTAATATATTGAAATTATATATAGAGAGATATGTATAAGGGCAAAATGATATTGTTAATACTTGGCGCATGAATGATTAAGCATTATGTATGTAAATTCATATTTTTTGATAAGCGCAGATGTTCAACAGTACGGAGAGTGACCCATGCAAATTCACCTTTGCAGTCATATCATAACTTTCTATTAAAACAATACATGTGGCCTTGCTGAAGTGACAGGATTCACTAGCAGATATAGAATGCAACCAAATAATTAGGTTAGAAAATGTGAAGTGAGAAGCTTAAGAATCGAGTGAGTATTTTGTATTGTGAACTATACGACTACTTCAAATGACCAATAATCAACACCTAACCTTGATAACTTCTAGGTTCCAACTAGCGCTAACTCGCTAGCTATTAGTTCTTCCTGACGACCTTATCACGTCTAGTCGTGTAAAAGCACATTGGTATCTCATCTCATCTCGCCTTTAGCAGTTGCTGTATCGCGATGTGCATTGAGCTATGCATTGGTGGATGAGTGACTGAATTAACGCCCCCCTCACCCCCACCCTCCCTAACTTACCTAAAGAAATCCCACTTTTAATTGAATATTGAGAATCATCACTAACGTAACGCTGAAGAAATCAAAACTAAATTTGTTAATAGATCATTTTAAATTCGAATACGCAGGAATATAACATTATATTGATTTTCAAATTATTTATCGACATGTCGGATTCCGTTACAAAAGAAAATACGACTGTGGTAGTTGAACTACTGGAAAATGCCGTTTCCACGGGCCACATCAGTCAGGATTTTGCCTCGTGTGTGTTCAGTAATTGGTTGGTCAAGCAGACCAGTCCAAGTAGACCCTCTTCCCCAGTGTCGCCCACGTTTCCCACTCTCGAACTACATTCCGACGCTAATGTAATACCTCCGGCCTTATCCATAGAGCAGATTAGTCAGACTTCACCGGTGGAACCTCGACTGCCAAGCTATGTGGGTTCCATTCGCCGAAAGAAAATTGCAGAGGCGGCCGCCGCAGTGGCCGCAACGATTTCCATCCCACCTCCTCCTCCTCCACTTCATCCCTCGCTTATCAACAGCAATAACAGAAGAAACAGGAGTAAAACGGAACTGTCCTCTAAGAAGCAACTGAGTTGGGGCAAACGGTTTGTCCGCATGTGCGCTTGCGGTAGTAGCGGCCCCATCGATGTCTCTGATTCTCCGGAATCAGTGCTCATGGCTCCGCGGCCTGCCTCCTTTTCCTACCCACCTATAGATTGCATCCGGACGATGGGCGTGAATTATCGATCCGTGCCTCGTGTCCCCTCTGCCGCAGCCGCCATTAATCACATGGTGGTGCGGCCGTTGCCAGTTGCCAGAAATGGTACAAATCGCTCACTCCCCTCTAGCCCCGTTCTCCAACATCACGTCTATTCCGTCTACAATCCCTCGGAGTCAGCCTCTACTTCAGAATCTCTCTACGAAACCACCGACGACTATCAGGAGCTGGAGGTGCCGGCCGTCGTTTCAAGTACACCCAGAAGCTCTTATGGGGGAGGAGTTGAGGAGGATTCAACAAAGAAGCGAGTCAAGTTCTCCCTTTATAGTCGGCATCGACCGATTCCCGATCCCGTCAACAGACTATCCTCAATTTCGCCCTCCGGAGAGATGTCTGAGGATGAAATCGACGAAATGAAATCTAATCAGAGCCTCCCAGAAAACGGGGAAAGTGCCGATGTAAATCCATCCGACCTTGCTGATTCCGGCTATGAAACGGTTTTTGTAGGATGACAGTCAAAAGACAAGAATTTTACTTTTTTCTCCTTCTTTGTTCAGACCCAGGTTAAATAGAATATATTATTCCTCATTCTATTTCTACATGGTTCAGACCTAATGGTGCCAACTGTTTTTTATTATTTTGTATAATATACAGCATAAAAATATAATAAGATATTTTACATATATATATATTTATAACATATGTATACTTCCATATTAAAAGAAATACGTATAAATGACATTATTATTGCCAGACATCACATAATCTTAACTGAACTTCTGGAACGTTTCCACATTTTATGGTAGATTGAATTCAATTTTATATGTAAATTAAAATACCTGACTGATAACAAAAATGTTAGGCACGAAGGATGACTGCTTTATTTGTTTGAAAAAATTTATATTTAAATTGATAAAATTATATAGGTATATCTATATTAAATATAATGCACTCATAACCACTGTAAAACTGTTTTTTTATTTGATTTTGTATATACATATATTCTATAGTTATATTATGTAATTATGGATTAAAACGTTATTTCAAATAAAAAACACCATGTTTTGTTTATAGTTGCATATTGAAAATCATATTAGTATACGTGTATTACAAATTACAAATTACACCATACCTATTAGCTGTGTGCATGCACCCAGCACTCTTTGAGCTATATTCACACTAAGGCCTATGCACACCGGACGCAGCGCGGTGCGGCGCAGAGCGTAAACAAAATTAAAAGCCGTTGTCAAAGGGTTAAAGCTTATGGGACAATGCACACTGAAAGCAGCGCAGTGCGTCGAAAATCGATAATGAAAATCCTCAACTTTACGCGAGTCAAAAATTAATATTATTCACGGCTCACTGACGAGGTTAGGATTCGCTAAAGGTAATGATACCTACTTTAGACAAGTGATGTTTACATTGATATTACAATGTAGTTAATTTGTGAATCCTATATTTAATATGGGGAAGTGCACCTAATTCTAGGACTGTTTTCATGTGATACATAAGTATATATACGTACATAATTAATGTAATTATGTATATATATATTTTTTAACCAATATAACCAATATATTAAAATATTTATGTTAGGACACTGCAAAGACATTGGAATCATGAAAATTGGATTCACCCAGCTTATATAGAAGTTACATCTATGTATACAAATAGCAATAATTACCGGGTCATTTAAAACTTGATTTATTTTCTCAAACTATAATCCGATCTCTGGTTGATATACAAAATCTTCCTCACAAAGCTAGGTCTTTTTCCATTGCCAGTTCAATGGGTAATGGTGAAACGTGTATATATTTTGTTATAAAAAATTAAAATGCTCTTCTCCACCTCATTTATTATGAGCGTACTATTTAGTACACCGTGGTGTAAACTAATTTATCAAATTTATGTTGTAATTTGACCTTATAACCTCAAAAGAGCCCAGAGCCTATAAGCGAAGAAGAAGAACTCAGTATACATCCCCTTTCTTCTCTGTTTATATGTAGATTTTCTGCATAGAGCGTATCGATTTTTGCCGCACTGTGACGCGTTGGGTGTAAACTAGATAACGACGCGCCGCGCCGTTATGTGAGATACATATTGCGTCATCTTACTGGTATCATTAACGCTGTGTTATATCAGCTCATTCTAATCTGCGGATATCACTTTCGAAATATGTTTACTTGTATCTGTGGATATATAATACGGTTCCACAACTCATTATTTCAGCTCGAGCCGCTGAAACGGTCGTGGTGTAACCATATAATGGCATTTATACATATACATGTTTATAATTGATGTAAAGGTATTAGTCGTTACGTAATATTTTAAATCCCTCGATAGAATCACTAGTTATTACGTAATATTTTAAATCACTCAATAGAATCACTAATCGTTACATAATATAAAATTTCCCGGGACATTATAATATCTCTTGAGTGGATTCCTGGAAAATATTTAATTGTTTATTTGTATTCTTTTTCTAAGTTACTTATGGTATATATGTACATATATATAATATACTTTTGATTTTAGAAGTTCCAATTTGAATTAGAACTAGCGTCAGATAGATGTGTAATTAATATAAATTGTATATACGTATATATATAATATATAGATAACAATTTATTTGGGATGACATGTAATTTAACCTATAATACAAATATTTCACAACTTTCATGTTTATTAAAAAAAATTATATATATATATATATACATTTAATTTCTTTGATTAAAATTAATCGTTCGTTTTCACAAGAAATTATATTTAAAATATTCTAGGGTCTAAGTATTCTATAGCAAAAAAAAATTTAACCATATTTGTTCATTATAAAAGTTTTGTGAATCTGTCAAAATCTGTCAATATAATTATTAAATCAATACATAATATACAGAAAAAACTGAGTGTTTAGTATGTTTATAAATCATATGTCTCATTATATTTTAACACTGAAAACAATATCGATTTTAGTACAAGAGAGCAAAGTTCGACTTCTTCAAATATTCTCATGAGCATAGACATAATTAATAAGTCCCGTGACTGAATAAAATAGCATTACATACATAAATGATGTTTTGGATAAACTAGGAACTAATTTTTGATGGAGGCAGCCAAATTGTTGCCCGAAACTTTAATTTGATTAAATTAAGTGAAATCTCCAACTCTGGCAAATTGTGTTCTGCATATGACTGTTCAAATAGAAATAATGTACATATATAATTAACATTTTATGGTCTTGATAGTTGCTTGAAGGTGTAATATATAATCTTAAAGGTATCGGGTAAAAGTAGTATGAAAATTAATTGTTTCAAAATGAATTACAAAACTTATATATATGTAACATTTATGAATTTTTGTGAATTTTTAAGGATGGAATAATGAATAAAACACGAAACTTTCAACACAATTTAAAATGTGACTATTCTTGCCATTTTTGCTTTATATGGTTTTGAGCATAAATATATATAATAATGTACAGAGCATACATAGGTAGCCATCAATAATTCAATTTGTACCCTAAAAGGCAGAGATTCTACTCGTATTGATCTTAGATTTAACGTTATACTGTAAGTTTTCTTAATACTAAAATTATTTTAGTTAACATATTCATAAAAAAATTAATAATTTGAAATCATTTTTCCGAGGACAACGCAATTGTTTTAATAATTGTGCTTTGTATTATTACGTTGTCCGCGCATTTTTCTTTTACGCTTTTCTTTTGATAATATGAATGCAATCATTTTTCATAATCATACATTATTACAATGGTATAATTATATACGGACAATTATATAGTCATCATTCGAGGATATTATACTACCATTGTAATTACATTTCTTAATTTTATTGTTTAGCTTTTCATATTTATTAAGCTAAATTATTAACTTAGTGCTTATTTTG
>JAYRBW010140423.1:0-15149 GCA_036023295.1 Invenusta paracnida | reverse complement strand
ATGGATATTAAAGCTGATGTAGTATACTGCTCTAACAAGTTATTGACATGTATTTATACTTTAATGAAAATATTCTTTACGCTCTTTAAAATAAGACAAAACTAAAAGTAAATAATATTTAAATGAAACGTATAAATGATGCACAATGATTAAGCTTTTTACAAAAATTATGTATTTTTTAATTAGAAGACGCACAATGACTCAGTACAATGAGAAAAGGGGTGCGGCCTCATCGCGCTGAAAATTGTGCGCTGACCTCTCTCCTAAGTTAGTACTGTGCTATGATAGTTTCGAGTAACGTAATCTGAAAAAAGCATTATCACTGTGCTAAGTTATGCTTATGATTATGATAGTTTCGAGTAACGACCCCCAGGACACCTGTAACGAGTATACAATCTCACAATGCACATAGAATACATTTTGTGTTGGAAAATTAAACTTGTTCATGTTTTCAAAAGCAATAAAAATGAAATTTACTGCTTAATTGTGTAGTAATCGATAGTTTTAAATTACATATATTCATTGATTATATTTTGTATCTGTATTATTTCATTATAAATTACTTCATTTTGACGTACTTCAGCACGTTTTTCAAGCTATGACAAATATTTAAATAGTTTTATCAATAAAACAGTAATTTTTTATTTTTTGCCGCCTCTTCCAAACTATTTTTTTCATAGAGCTGTTTTTTTTAAATACAAATTAGCAGTATTATTTGTTTTTGAGATTTGTCTGTAAAGCTAACCTTTTTTGTTTCGATTATATATTATTGTAAACAAACAAACATTCTCTTCTTATTTCATATGGACTTCTTACAGTCTGATAAATACCGATCGATAATTGAGAAATACGTGGAAATATTAATTGAAGATGGGGACATTGAGTTGATCGCATTCTACGTCGCGGTTCTTCCTTTGGATCACCAGATTCAGTGGTATGCAAGGTTCTTAGAAGGTGAGGCCTTGTTCATCTACCTTATGTCTTGGAATATGTTTTCTTAATCGTTATGTGTTAAATTAAAATGTGTAGAATCATATCTCCATAGTGTCCTTACAGAATGTATTAATACTGTTATGCGTAATATTTAAATAATAGTAGTGTACTTCTTGTGATATTATTATTTAGTTTGCTAATTTGTATGTGTTTAAAATTCGACTTATTATGACTTCGCTGCTATACATTAAATTGATGAATGTTCGCGTAATTATACGCGTTATACCCCTTGACAGTATGGTATCCCTTTAAAGTCGAAATATAATTATTTTCTTAATAATAATCAACGTACGCTTTCCACAATTACTCTTTATTAGTCGCTCAATAATTTGCTATATCTGCCAATTAGACTTGAACAGTATTCATTATACATAATCATGTCACTTCAGCTTTGACGTTTTGCTCTAATTTAACGACTATTATTTCAAGTATAATGACGTTTCATTGCTGCTTGATAATACACACGAACAGGCGTGAAGGAACGCGAGGAACGCCTTCGATGCCTGAGCCTTGGCACTGAAGCCGGTCTCAATATTCCAGACATCACAAGTCTCGTGGTCTCTCACATCCGCACCGCAAGTCTTCCTCTCGCCTCCTCGTCTTCTCTTGGTGTCGGTGGTGAAGAGGGGGGAAACAGTAGTAGCGAACTGGATGCCCTTCTCACGCCTGACGAGCTGGACAAAGTGCACGCTATTGACTGGCTTGTCTTCGTTCCCAGTCATCTGCCTGAGGCGTTGAGGCAGGCAAATGCTCTCTGCCGGCTCTTCCTCATCATTCGGAAGATTAACGGGGCCAAGGAGGTGTGTGGCCGTGGATTTATTTTGTTATCTCGTTTCTCCAAACATAGTTAACATTTATTGATCATAAATATTGACAGGGTTATTTGAAAATTTCTTATAAATGTTGTATATTATAAATCACACTTAGGTTTTCTACACCATTTAGTTGTTGTTGTTAGAACATAACATTTTGTTCTTCATAATTAAAATACACCATAAATGATCTGTTTCATTCGATTAACTAAATTGAACCAGTTGTTAATGTAATATTTTGTGATTTTAAACACTACATATAAATATGTTATTTAAACAAGCTCATTATCGTAGTACTAGTGTAATATAAGCATAATACTTTATAAAAACTATTAAAAAGCTCTCTAAGCTATGTTTAAGAAAACTATTTAAAGGCTTAAAATTGTACTATTAAAAAACCTATACGCTATATCTAAGAATCCTACAAAATTCGCCTTTTATTAAAATGTATTTTTAAATGTCCAATATATGTGCTACCTTTAAGAATAGAAATAGTATGTTTATCATATTCTTGATAAATATGTAAAAATATATAAATTTTTAATTTATTAAATAACTCTCACTTTATGCCTTTTTAATTATATTAATACATTGTATTACATAATTAAATTACTAATACATATATATTAGCACATTAATAATTCAGTAATAGGCATATATCTGCATTTTATTTGGATTTTTTACATAATTAACTGAATTATTGTAATTTTCTTATCTCCAGGTTATCAAACGCCTCCCAGAAGACGTCCTTGAACGCGTCCGCTCAGCCAGCGGCGTAGGAAGTGGTGCCCCTAGTTGGCATGTAAACGCTGCTCGCGAACACCATTGTCTTTTGGTATATCTAGAGGCTCAAGAGGCCTTCACCGACTGGGTTGACCATTTCCACAAGGCCCGTCCAGAGCCTCTATCGTTGGCAGGTGGAAGCAGTGTTAGTGGGGCGGCTGGAGGAAGGTATAATCGACCAACGGGAGCCACGCTGACAGAAAAAATTGCTGCGGAACATCAGGAGCGCGGGTTTCAGGTGGAAATGGATCGCTGGAATCATGTGCTCGAGCTTCAGACCAATGTGCGTGAGCTAAGTTTTGAGATGATTTGAGATACGTGATCATTTTATAATCGTCCGTAGTATCATTCGTACAATTAATATTATTGACTATTTTATGAATATCGTGTTAAAGATGTTTTGAAATAATGGTAACACTAATTATACTATTTTTAATTATAATGTAGTATTGTTTTAAATATATTATTTTCACACCAATTTCGTTATACTACTTTTAAAATTGATAAGCAGTAAAGTAATATATAATATAATAACTAAAGGAATTTTAAAATATTGACAAAATAATTTTTACGTTGTTTTTGGGAAGATTGTCTATAATAAAATAAGTTTACTATAAAAAATGTGTCCAATGTTTCTGCTAAATTATGTGACCTTAACATACCTGCCAACTGTCCTGGATTTTGGGCTTGTCCTGGATGCCTCGAAAAAGTTTTAAAACGTCCCCCAATTCCTATTTTTTACACAAAATATTTTTTGTCCGTTTTAACATTAACATTTCCAATACAAAAATTTCGCCCTCCAATTTAATTTTTAGTATTATAATTCTTTTATTAATGTAATCTATTACACGTGTTATACTACACTACACAACTTCCTCCGAGGTCTTTCACTTTTCATCAAATGGTCTTCTCTTATCAATGTCAATAATTTGCGCACAGTTGACGAAAAAACTCATCAATCCGGCAATATAGTGTTGCTTTTTTCCTTAGACAAAACACTAATCTACAAATAGAAACACTTAATCAAAAATGATGACTTGATGTAACTACAAATACCAAATTATTTTATGTTGTTATATATGACTTTGTGCGAAATTTGTCGAGCCTGTCACAAACCATTCTCAAAATAAATTTTTGACACTACTGGACGTTTTGAAAATATCTTAAAAATATTCGTTGAATACAAACGTATGTCTGCTGAATGTGTCGATATAGAAAAATCGCAATTTTATTAATACACCGAGTCTGTGATATTAAAGAAGAAACGTATGCTTCTGATAAAAAGAAATGTTGCCTAGACAGATTTTACGTTGATCTCCTTGTCAGAAATTGAATGATTTCTGAATCCCATTGCTTGTAATTAAAAAGTACTTATCTTATCGCATGTGAATGCCTGTTTGGAAAGTAATTTCTCAGTTATCGATGAGTTTCTGTAAGACAATTTGAAGCAGTTGTCTCTAATATCTCAAAGAATAGTTTACGATGCGGTCAAGTAATCTGGAAACCCATTGAATATTCAGCTGTCTCCTGATTGTTTGACATCAGTACGTTCAGCAAGAATGAGGTGTTGGGTCGCTTTAGAGGAATCACAGCCTGCAAATCGTATTGAAAAAGAACCTATTGAAAGGAAGTTAAAGGTGAAAGAGGAATTAGATGCATTACATTCGAATAGAAGGTTAATTCCGAGGTTGAAGTCTCTTCGAAAAGTTATCATTGACTAAACTTAAACTTAATTCAGTTTCCTTTCATGAAGTTTATATAAATATTATACATTATTTGCGCAATTTGTGATCACCATTCAAATGTTCTATTAGTTTTTTTTGTATATTTCTTTGTATCCATATTGTTTCTCATGAATTCTTCTTAAATTAAATACTTTTCAATATGTTCTATTATCAGAATGTATAATTTTCTTTGCATAAATGCGTGTTATATAGTACCTCTAAAATACACAATTATATTGTAATACTTTTATGTCTAAATATGCCAAAAATTTCGTTCCTGTAAAAATGCTTTTTCAATTATTTGTCTCAACTTAAAAAGATACCGGCTAAAAACGAAAAATTAACCGACTTGGAGCGATCGGAAAATTAGGAATACAAATGTGTGGACACTCTTTGTATACCATTTTAGAGTGATAGGATACCCATACATATAATATACATATAATGTATGTATGTACATGTGTAGTTATATTGAAAATATGTTTAAGCATTATTATACAAATATTATATATTATCTAATTTTATATATACATATGTATAATATATTAATTCTATATAAATATATAAATATATATTATATACATTAATTCTATATTTTAAATAATCAGTATATACAGCCCCGGCCACTTCCAACGCCCATGTATAAAAATAATGCATATTTTTAATAATTAATCGTTAGTACATTATTATTAATTGTTTTATTCTTATTTTTCATAACATTTATATCATATACTTTATATATGTTATATTTTCCAAATAGTTTCAATTATAAATCAAATGAAAGGGACGAATTAATTGAAATCAATTTAATTGTCTAGCTTTCATTTGACTGTATATTTATTACTTATTCTAGTTTATTATATTATTTAGTAATTTTATTATAGGTATGTATTATAAGGGTACAGCATAAGCTGTTTACAGTTGAACAGGCATTATGTTACTTTGATTACATATTAGAATAAAGTAAAAATAAAGTTTTTGGTAAAAAACAATTTAAGATTTTAAAAAGTTGAAGTTTATATATTTGTTAGTTTAATAGACATATTGTATAATATAATATATAAAAAGATTGTTTTTGATTGTATAATTTCGGTATATATTTATTTAACATGTACGGTATTGTTTTATACAAATATCAATGTTCATTTTGAATTAGAATAATTAATCTTTATTCTGTATATCTGCAAATATATGAATATATAAAATTCTACATGCATAAAGTGATTATGAGTCTCTGTATTTTAAGAGTATACTTATACTATGCATGTACATTAATGAAATATCAACAGAAGCTTCAAAGCTTATTTAATAAAAATTACAAAGACACTGGTACTGCGATCTACATATATTACTTACAGTACATATAATGCATTAAAATAGAATGATAATGTTTTTCTGAAGATTCTAGATAATATATGTCTTTTAAAAGGCATAATTTAGAAAATTATACATAAAAATAAGACAATTACAATCACTAGCAGTTACTAACAGAAATTTAGCAGTAAAGTACAAAACATACAAATTAATATGAAATTGAAAGATACTTTGTTGATAGAATCATATTGTTATGATATTGGTATACATTTACTGAGTTGTCAGTACATAACGTGCATGATTTGACATTATTAATAATACATAAAATGTTACTATCTTAATTGGAATACTTGACATACAATATATTTACTTATATATGGTTGTAATTCATATAATTATTTATATATTTTAGATAAAAAGAATCATTTAAATTTCCATGTTTGCTCTTTACGAAATATACATAACATGATACGAAATATGTCGAAAGAATACGACTTAATAATTTATACAATAATGAAAGTGTGACGATAACTATAATATTAAAGGAGTATTCAGAGCCATTTTTATAAAAAAAACTAGATTGTCTGATTAAAGTCGAAGTATCTGTGAGACAAGTCTAAAAAAATTCTTAATCAGTTGTCGCCTCTTTCTCTTCTGCCTCTGTCGTCTTCTGATTCTTTGATGAGAAACTTGTCTCACGGCTGTGTCGCTCGCATCAGCGTACAATCGACGCTCCCGTATTGGGATTTTCACCAATTTGCATGTATCTGCCAGTACTTGGCTCTCATGTGTTGGCTCGTGGTGAGTATTACAGGGAGGCCAGACTGTCTGTTGGACTCGAGTACTGTCCGGTTCGCAGTAGTAGAGTCCGGGTTGGGGCACTAGATCTGGGTTGGGCTCATCGCAGCCCATTTTAAGGAGGAACTCTGGTTTACGGGACATATCTATGTCAACTGCATACCGCTGAACGCAGGGTCTGCCTAAAGAGGGAGGGGTGTTGAGCAGTTTTATGTGATGTGGTTAGTAGAGCGCTACTTTCGTAAATTGAGGAATAAATTCTGCGAGTTATTAGCGTCAGAGTTATAAATTATAGTGATGATTGATTTGCGGACTCTAGTCACAGGTAATAACGAAAATTCGTATTTAACCCTATCTATACCGAGCTATTTTTTTACGCATTTATATCCCGGGAGGGGGGGGGAGGGTATTTTACCAAGGTTACGGAACTACCCTATAAGGTTTACAGTAGCGCTAAAAGTTATAAAACTATATTTTAGGAAAAGTCACGGAAGCTTAAATTGCTCCATTTGTTAGTTGAAAATTCACAGTAAAAAATTCTGTTTAGGGTTAAAAATGTATGAATAGGATTAAATAGGATATAAAGAAGGATATTTATAAAGTAGGATAGTATTAAATAGCAAATCTCACTATAACAGGAATGATAGAAAGACGAATATGATATGCTTTGAATTCAATATATTTGTATAAAATTATTTATAATTTGTATAATTGCGTTATTTCCAGTATGTCATTTCAATGATTAATTATTATTTTCAAATATTCAAACAAAAAGCATTATATTAAATATAATAAAATTCTGATTAACTAACTGATTGTAGTAGTTATCACTATCTTTCTTGTAAAATTTATGGTTTGCTGGGTTGTTTCTATATAAATTTATAGTTCTGGGGTATTAATTGTCTTTACGAGTTATTGATTGCTTATTATCGCTCATCTAAACATAGAAGTTGTCTACGTGGATTAACAATTGACTATAAATGAGAATGAAAATGAGACACAGTTCGAAGCTTAAAAAACAGTTAATCAAGATTATTTTGAATAATATAAAACTTATAACAGACTTTTATTGTGCTACAAATAGTTCTTATATTGCTCTATGGTCTCGCCAAAGAAACAAATAGGAACATTATGCTGACGCCATGTTAATATAGGTCACACTTGGTTACAATTAGTTCTCAATTTATCACTTCTTTCAGTTATGACTTTAACTTTTAACATCATCTTCTTGGATGACGTACTGAGGCCATTTGCATAAAATCAGTGAAGGGTGAGTTGGTTGAAGATTAAAGAGTTTTGTGATATTTTATTATTAGAACTTTTTATATTAATCATCCTTCACTCATCTAAAATAGATACACACGTCAGCGGTGACTAGAATTGAAATAAAATCTACACGTAGATGTAGATCTAAAGAAGTTCCAACTGAGTATCGTCATCAGTCTCATAGTAATATTTATGTATACATCTGACACTATAAAAAGAATTATTACTGTTTGATCTACTGGGTTTTTCTTCTGTATTAACCTACTTAATTTACTACATACCTATATGATAAATTATCGTCTGATTAAGGCGCTATGAATACCAACCTTGAACTTTAATTGTTTAATTAAAGCTTTTAATGAATATAAAATATACTCTTATTCCAATTACAAAACTTACGTAATTAGAGGTTATGATATTATTTTTTTAATTGTGAAACTTAATTGCAGGATATTAAATACTATTATTTATATAGTTAATAATTTATAGTTATTAATTTTAAATCTAAGCGATTTATTACGATTTAGAAAAACACATATTAAAACGTATACCGCATACCGTAAGTTCTTTTAGAACTACAAATTAATGTGAATTTTAACAATATCAATAAATTTTGTTATTATTGTTATATCGATATATATTATAGGAAATTTCATTGTTAAAATGTTTATATTAAAATTGATATATTTTAAGTTAATTATTAATAAAAATTTTATAAGAAGCTATTCAAACTACAAGCTTATTCAAATTTATATACGATAAAAATACAATTATTAAACAATTATGTCATATCTATAATTCATCATAAATATTATTAATAAATTATAGACAACTTTTAATTTTTCTGTTATACTCTCTGCTTATACGGTAAATCGGATCCAATAGATCGTCACCGTGACTATCATTAAGCATGTTTGATTGATAGAGGCTCCCTTCGACTATTCATTGAAAGGCCTAGGGAATTCTTAAAATCGATTACTTTTTCCAACGTTTCTGCAAGCCAATCTTCTTCTAAAAACTTTAGGCTGAGAATGGGGTGGGGTAATCAGAAACTTTTCTATATTATAGGGAATCTAAATATTATTATACATATTATGATATAATATATTTTATGTTTCAAGCAACACAAATCCTAAACATTTGCTTGCTTGCTTCACTCGTCCGGCATAATATGCTTTTACTCGGTACTTCAGTATATAAATTATACATCTAATATATTAACAGTGTCCTCACTTTATCATAAATATAACTTTAATTTGGCAGTGCTGTTGACAAGAAACAAATTCAAAGTTTCATCAAGCAATATGCTGTTGACTTGTTTATCATATTTTTTTTAGCAAACATATTAATCTCTGATTACTCTGACATGTACTTATCTAACAAAGCTTATATATATCTATTGATATGTGTCCATGTCATAAAATCTAAAATTCAAAGAAAATAATAGCTCCGTGTATTTTTGGATGGGGCCGTATTTTCCGGAATATTTGAGGAGGTACAGTTAGAACCCTGTGGTATATATATGTACCAATTTATATGTAACGTGTTAACAGTTTTTATAGTGGTAATAACATTAAAAACAAAATATTACGTTTTATTCTAGTTGTAATGTAGTAAAATATTTATTTTTTTAGAACGCTTAATAGTCTACTTTTAAACACTTAAATACGGCTCGTAACCTCAACAAATCGTACAAACTTTTGTCTTAGTTTAAATATTAAGCAACAT
Organism: Invenusta paracnida; assembly: GCA_036023295.1. NCBI lineage: Eukaryota > Metazoa > Platyhelminthes > Proseriata > Coelogynoporidae > Invenusta > Invenusta paracnida. Next base: position 5,731 of record JAYRBW010140423.1, on the reverse strand, counting down.
TGAATTAAAGTAATTATCTTTATTCTTGTAAATATTCGGGTAGAAGAAATATTTAGATTTTATTGTTATAATTATTCAAATAAATATAATTGAGGAGTAAACTTACTGAAATCTTTAAACGGGTACATTTGACGGCATCTTCCTAAAAGAATCAGCCCAGTATCAAAGGTGATATTGTGGGCGGTCAGGGCTTGGCTCACTTTCTGCCTGACCTCCTGGAGTGTTGCTCTAGCGCAGGGGCAGGCCGATGTAGCAGAACTAGACGAGTGGTCTAATCTTGCACATCCGGCTGTAACTAGAGCAAAGCAGGCCAAACTTTGCGCCTATAAGAGAAAGGAAAAGAATATATAACGCAGAATTATTATATCTTCATGTGTATTTTTGTATGAGAGAATGTCGTTGAACAATTATTCATGTAATAAAATGTACTAAATATACTTACGAAACAGCAAAGAATGTGACATATCTTCATCGTGAATAACTAAAGAATATCAGGTGTTTCTCTTTGCAACACTTAAGCAAGGAACCTATAAGTTATAATATTATCGTATTTATATAAAAATATGTTCTATTTTAGATCACAAGAAACCCAGTCATTATTTTAAGACCGCATATAAACATTGCATATAACTTTGCATACAAACTCTTTACTTATAACCCGCGCAGTTCTTACTCATCGTAATGCTCTTATAATTATTATTTTTAAGTTCTATTTTCGTATCACAGGGAAATCCAGCAATTGTTTTTGTCACAAATTTTGTGTGTTAAGATTATTCTTTGACCATATAATTTTTGTTGATCGTATACCAATTCTACTTTAAGTCCACGTAGGCCTACCCTTTGTAGTTGTTATCTATGCAGTGTTGATTCGTTTTGAGACGCAACCATTTTAATTATACTCATCGTAATGCTCGTACTATTATTTTTTAATATAAATTATCATCATTTATTATTATTAAGTATTACAAAATATTCAAAGGGGAGTCACTGTTATCCCTGTCATGATTTAGATATTTTTATATAATATAATATAATTTAATATTCTATATTTTTATAGCTAGAAAATGATACAGGAGAGTTCATAGTTTAAAATATTGATTAATCTAAAACATATTTTAAACATTTGGAAAACATAAAACGTGTTTTTCTGTAAAGTTGAAGTAATTTTAATATCTTATGTACGAGTAAAGTTAGTTATTCTTTAAAAAGTATTTATATTCTTTAAAGTATTCTTTAAAATCCTGACCAAGAAAACCGATATTATTTACGTTACATATTTTAATATAATTATAAATTTTTTAAGCTAAATGTAATTTCATTATGAACTTATTTACAACAAATTTAAATGTATCAAACTATTTAAATAATCAGTTCTTCTTTGTGTGCCTTCCCACTTACTAGTCCGTCGCCCAGAAGATCCGAGCGGTTCTCGAATACCCCTACCCCGGCTGGATGGTGGATGACGCTGCCGAGGGGTCCACAACCCATCTCGACCCCAACAGTGCAGCGGGTCGGGATGAACCCTCTCGCCAGCACCAGCTTCGTGTTGTCCGTGCCTATTGTATCCAAAGTCTTACTTTCCAGCTTGTGAAAGTGTTGCTGTCAGCCTGCCAGTTTTCACAATGTCTTCAGGTCGCAGATCTTATTGCTTCTGAGGAGCAGCAGCATTACAAGGTAGACAGACAGGATCATTTTGAGAAGTATATTTAGTTACATATCAAAAACAGGCATATATGACAATGTTGTAAGGTACCTTTTTGGAAATATTTTGTATTACTTTTCATGAAATATCTTCTTATAATTTATAATTGAAAATCCCGACATGTTCATGCTTAGTTTTCAGCTGGCCACAAAATTACACAAGAACGTATTTAATATATTTCTATACACTTCATCCGGCTAATTCCCCGGCTGTTCAACTCCTGGGTTATCTGTGTATTTTATACAGAGATTTTATACATAAATCAATAATATAACTATTTTATAAAAGCAAATTTCGTTACATGCTTTGTTTCTACCATAGATATAATGCAATGTTATAATATACTCTAATTTAATAAATTGTATATAACATATTTTCATTATTTCTTTAATATGTATATTACGTATTTTGCAATATTATTTCATTAATCCGGATGATAATATTTATAGAAATATAGGAAAGTGTGACGTCGCTCTATAATCATGCCTGTTTTTTATTATAATTTTTCTATTTCTCTATTATTCTGTTTAATTAAAAAATATACACTGTACTATATTTAAAAAGTACAAAAGTTATTTTTTTGAAAAATTTTATGTCGATTAACAACGGTTTTTATTTCTATAAGTTTGTTATTAAAGCTTATGTGTAGACTAACTAAATTATGAAAATTCGAGTTCATGTAAAGATAACCATTCTTTGATTGAAAATATATAATAATGTTATAAGGTTGTAAGATTTAGTGACCCAAATGCTACTGAAAAAGTTTGAAATACTTTTTAACAAGAGAAACTTTACAAGTAAAAAGCCTTATATAATATGAGAGATCAACTCCATAATCATAGGCGGGTAATGTAAATAATAATACTGGGAAGTTACAAATGTATACTATGTAGAAGCCAAATAAGGGTGTCAGTTAAGACTTTTCGTCACAAATTGAACGATTAAATTGTGTTGCTAGATAAGCCAAATGTGGTATAGAATAAACGATTGATACACTTTAAGAGCACATCGCTGATTAGCTGAGATATCATTGTATGAATAATAAAAAGGTGTATGACATACAGCTGTTGACAAAGAGTGACTTATTTTTAACATGACATGCCATCTTTTTCTCGTTTAAATATAAGCACCCAAATTTTATTATAATGATCTGCCTCACACTGTACACCATGACTACCCTTTCTCCATACAATTTCAGCTTTTTCAATCGCACGAATTGGAACAACTCCTCTCTCAAATCAATGAAGGATCGCTTCATTTGTTGGACCAAAATCTGGACCCTCTGGGTTATCCAATCAACACTTAATATTGCAAACTATCTCTGCATCTTCATACGCGCGTGCAGTTTGACTTATTCTTATAATAATTTGACTGACTACCATCCATAAGTAATACCTTCTCTTCTTTACTACAAAGTGAAGGCGAATTTGATTGAAAGATGGTTTCAGTTAACTGTTATATCGCTCAGCATTTATCAGTATTATTATTATGTTTAGTCACTATTTAGTAACTAAATATTTACAAAAATCTCTGTATATTATTCCATCTGCCTACTGTATTAGCTAACTAATTCATTTTTTTCTTAATTGTGTCATTTAAATTTTTAAATTGTAATCGAGATTTTTTATGATTTCAGTTGCTATTTTTTGCTCGTTTCATTGATGATAATAATTGAATTGAGTATACTTTCCAAATTTTTAATAAATATAATGTGTTTATTTTGTAAATGTATATTGTTCTTATTTTTAATTTTGTCTAGTAACTGTAGTATATAAATGTTTGTATTAGTGGTGAAAATGTCATTTATAAATTACTAAGTCTTTTGAATTCTTTAGTCGCGTTAATTTCATTGATACTATTCTAAATAAATTATTGAAGTAAAAAAACTGGTAAATACTCTTAACTGTATTTTTGAGTAGTCATTTTGATTACTGCAACAACTTTTAGAAACAGAAAATATAGTATTACTAGGTATGCATACTATAAATATGAGAAGTTAGGTAATCTTTTTAAAAACCTAAATTTTATATACTTGATCTATGTAACATTTTCATTGAGCATTGAGATGTAAAGCATATTTTGAACTGATGTATCAAGTATATGTGTTATTCAATATATTTTTCTCAACCTGATTGCATATTCTTGTATTTGCATGTATTCTGTATATGTATAAAGACTTTCGTTGTTTCACTTAATTAAGTGTACTTGCAGGAGTGCTCAAAAATACGTTGTCAAATACAACTCCGTTGCTAGGCATCCATATTACCTAATATTCTTTTTATAACTAAACTCTGATGTTAAAAGAAAAGCTTTTTTTTATAAAGGTAAACAAATATTTTCCCTTGATTTTAGCCTTTTGAATTTTTTAAATTCACGCAACATTATAATAAGCGTAGACTTATTATATAATATCTGTATTGATTCTCGTAATGTATCTACTTTATATATTGTGTTGCATTTTATTCTTACAATGGAAGCACTTTTACTAGGCAATGATGGGTTTTAATTTTCCTTAGTAAACTAGTCACTTAAAAAGCGTATAAATTAAAACTATTTGTTTGATAAATATATGATGATATAATATAACATTGTCTAATTTCACCTTTTAGAACTAAATATGGCGGTTGGTGTTAAGTCAATGGCACAAAAAGGATGGTAAGTTTGGAGAAGTTTTTGATTTGGATAATATTCATAATAACTTCAATATTATATTGATTAAATTTTAGGAAGCAATTACTTGTCTTCTACTTTTTGATAGTTGTTGTATATTAATATTTTGCAATATGCGCCTGTTTCCAGGTACATATCCGATGAATATTGGGCTACTTTTTTGGAGTCGAATGATAAGCCAACTCAACAGACTGCTTTACAGTATTTTCTTAACGTAAATTATTTTGTTCAAACTCATTGAAACTATTTTTATTTGTAATTTACAACATTATATTCAAATGTATAATAAAAAAGATTGCTTTTTTTTATTAACAGAAAGTAGCATGCGTAAATGTTATTGTCAACATGAATTAATTTAAAAAGAATTCTTGACTTTGTTGGTGCAGTTCTTATTTATTTATCTAGATAATTTCAAGATATCATTTAATCAGCCCACAATAAATTTTTCATTTACTACTGTCGTTTATGCTTATAATCACTTTAAATAATGATTTAACGCTCTATAATGTCCACGAAAAATTGACTTTAGCGATATATTTCACTACAATAGATAGCATCATCATTATGTAATTTCCCAGTGGTCAGCATAAATATTTATTTCTTCCGATTATATTGATATCTACAGAGTGATATGAAAGAATTCGGATCCGGGTGGCTTCCGGAAAAGGAACGGGCTGTTGACTCGGTGAGTTTTAAATTAAAATTGATTATGAAGTTTAAAATGAATTATTGTGCATTAAAAAAGATAATGATTTATATTACCTTTTATGAAACGAATTATTTTTCCAAACGCTCACATGGTTTACAATTTCATTGTTATAGGTCAGAGATAAAATTAGACTGCAGATTAACAATATATCACATTGTCTTCACGAAAAGATGCGAAAGTGCCAAAAATCTCATTTCTTATCTTGTTTACATCCTAGTCCATATTACAAATTTAATTCATATTAAAATACAAGCTTATATAGGTCACTCATTTAAATATTCTCATGGTATTTTCGTAGCGATAATTAGTAACATCATGATCAGTTATACAACACGTTACAATAACGTGCTCTTTTCTTCTTAAATGGCTTATTCCAGTTAATAGATTTTTATTTTAAAAGTTTTCTGTAAATTTAGATTTTAAATGCACCAACTAGATAGAACACACCGGTTTAAATGTCGGTATAGTTTAGATTTTAAATGCACCAACTAGATAGAACACACCGGTCTAAATGTCGGTATAGTTTAGATTTTAAATGCACCAACTAGATAGAACACACCGGTCTAAATGTCAGTATAGTTTAGATTTTAAATGCACCAACTAGATAGAACACACCGGTCTAAATGTCGGTATAGTTTAGATTTTAAATG
>JAYRBW010140412.1:0-15152 GCA_036023295.1 Invenusta paracnida | reverse complement strand
GGAATCAAGATAATTATCAGAATCGTTTATTAATTAGCAAATTAATCTGTTAACAATTACAATATCTCGTTAGCTATTGGTCTACGATTTAACTACGTGATTTAATCTCAATATTTTGATTAGTGATTTTATTACCAATATATTTGTGTACTTATTACATATCGAACAATTGAGTTCCATTCCTCCAAACTTCATCCAAACTCATGATAGCTTTTCACCTAGCTTTTGTGGCTACAAATCTATTAATCACCTTTTCCAGGTTTAAAGAATCAGATATGACCTTGTGACAAAAAATCATTAGCAAGGAATTCCGACAGTCCTCATACAGTGTATTTTGTATGGCTGATTTGACAACATCTAACAAAGAATTAGCTCTCTTCGCAGTACAAGAGGTTACCAGCAGTAGTAGTAATCTCAAATGGTGGAAATGTTGGGATATGCCAAGGAAACAATTTGAAATTTTTCATTTTGCAAAGTTTCACTGATTGTTGTGGGCTTTGTAACACAACCTTCCCATAGTAACTTCCATCTTTGCACTTCAATCCCAAAAGTGATTCTGAAGTTCTTCATTAATGAAATTGAGGTTCCATGGGGAAAGCTTATGTCCCATTACTTCCAGTCTGCTCATGAATGCAAAGTGGCTGTCAAGCTGCTGCAATAGATGGGAAAAATACGGAACAAAAACAGAAACTCAATAGTAATATTCTGGGGTTGCCAATATATTATCACATAGATTTTGTTGTCCACATAAGTATTGCCTGGTAATTTCAATGTTTGAAATGACTGCCTTTCTCTCCATTTCTTTGAAGATAGTTTTGAATGTGGCTTTGTTTTCCATTGCTGCTTTAATTTTTTTGACCTTGCATACTTGGTATAATGATACAATCTCAATAGATGTTCCTTGAAGTAATTTAGCAAGATCGTAAGTGTAGAGGAAAGAATATCATACAGCTTCAAATGCTGTAAAAAACTGTTAACTAGTGATTGTGTTCAAGTGACTAGAGGCATCAGTTATTGTTTTTCGATCCAACATTTGGGTACCATGAGAAACCGTTTTGTCAATGCAATTGAACTGGGGCTCGTATATTTTATGAACATCTGGATATATTTGATGTTTTTCTACCCATCTAGTCTGGCAGAGAGTTGATTTGTTTACTTTCGATTGCTTATCTTTACAGCTGTTATAACTTTCTATTTCTTTCTCCGAAGCTCTTTCTTTTTTAGTTGAAAAATTGAAAAATCTACCCACAGATGCTAGGTTTTCTATCATGATGAAAACTAATGGAATCTTTGATGAGTGTACAAGAGTCAAATTTAATTCATGGTTTGCACAGTGTGTGTATGGGACTTTTGGATTTATAGCATAAATTCTTGCAGTGTTACTGTTCCAGCCATATTTCCAGCACCATCATAATTTTGGTAGAGAATCTGATGAATGTCCAATTCTGTTGTGCTAATGAAATCTATTATTGTGTTACTAATGGCTTCTTCTCTTATCAAAATACACTTTTCAAATCCATGATGCCTTTCAACAGGTGTATATTTTTGAAATCGCACAACAATGCTAAGTTGTTCCTAGTTTAAGATATTGGTTACCTCCTCAGCCATTATACTAAATTTGGGACCAATAATTTTCTCTTTGATTTATTTTAAAATTATATGTTCAACTTCCTCTCTAATGCAGTTAAAAAGTTTGTTTTGGATAGTTGGGGACAGTTAAGTTGCATTTTCGCTGCCAATTTAAGATGCTCATCAAGGACATTATCTCCTGATTCAACTAATAAGTGAAGTAGTCCACGAAAAATACCACTTGCAGCATTAGGGCCTTCTACTATACCTCCATGATCACTCTTGCTGGGTATTGGTAACCCATACTCTCAACAATAAGAGTGGTCAAACAATAGCTTTGATATAGGCTCTATTGGTTCATACAATTTGGGTTTCTGCATCTTGAAACAACATGCTAATTCCTTTATTTGGATTTGCCATAATCTCCAAAAATCCACATAGTTGAGTTTCTGCGATCAAGTGTGCTTCATTTGAGGCATGTAGCTTTGAATCTGCATACATCTTTCTGAAATTTAGATGTGGCCTTGTGATATATACTTCAGCAGGTCTGGAGTGAGACTTGCCATTATGGTGATAAAAACACACACTAGACAAACAGGACCATTCTCTGCCTTACAAAAGTATATTTAGGAGTGGTCATTGAGACACTGCATGAAATGTTTTATTGGTATATCTTGATTTATCGGATGAGTGAAGAAATATTTAGGCATCATTTTTAAATGTATTTCCAGGTTTTCTGTTTGTGTAAATTTTTTTATGCATCTGTAGTCTGAATGACCACAGAGAATACAGAGTCAGTGCTAATGATGACTACACAGACTAATGATTTATACAGTGTATTATTATAATTATTTTTATATAAGCATTCAATAGTAGTATACCACCAATTTATTGTAAATCTATTTTCAAAAAATTTATTATAAATTTTCCTTATTTTCTATTTTCTTTTATTTATTTTTTGAGCCAGACTGGGGTACTGGCTTCTGTAGCTAACTGGAAGACCAGTTGTTTAGTTTGTTTATAATCTACAACTTGGCCTTTAGGCAGTAATCTTTGGTCTTTTAAGATACATTTGATATAAATTGGTGATATACTGCTATTGTATTTTGTAGCATTATGAAGGGTGTGGGCTGCTGAAGAAACTCAACAAGGTTGAAACAGTGCTCTGTACTGCAAGTAATTTATAATTGAATTATGAAACTACCACTATATTTTCACTTAAAAAATTTATTCTTGAATTATTATTAATTTTCACTTTTCTTTTATATTTAACAGTTTCTGTATCTGTACAAAACTGTTTATAATGTATACATGTCTATTAAAAAAAGCTATATTATCTACAGCTTTTAAAAATTATAGGCAAACTGCACATTTCTAAAATGGGATGTTAACACATCTGATAATGAAATAATTTATATTTTACAAGTTTCATATTAATGAGGTATTTTTTATAAGGTAATCTTTAAAATATGTAAATATTCCATATATATACAAATTTTATTTATTTCCATGTTGTAAATAATACATATACTTTCATGCACTACTGCTTAAATTAATTGTAAAACATTACATTCTATGTCAATTATATGTATGTATCATAATATTTTTCCACAATAGTATATAATATGTCAATATGAGAATAACACAATAATTTATAATATATACATATATTTAAACAAGAAAATACCTATCATTCCTTATTTTTCTAGTTTTAAAGATTAAATTACACAATAAATATAAGTAAGTTATTTATGATAAGTCAATATATTTAAAAATAAAATAAAAATTGCATTTTAAAATTTTTTTAATATGCAACACAGTATATTTGATAAAATAATACAATAATAGCTAAGATTAGCCATGAGCATTTTAATGGTAATTTATTATTAATCTCTAAAATTGTCCATGTTACCACTGAACCCAACATAGATTGTTGAGCTCTGAGGATCACCAAATGAACATTTAACAATGTAAACAGAATTTTTGTATTATTTTTAAAGTTACACACATATTTACATTCTGTACAGTTTTTCATACATTGTTAGAATATTAACTGAATGTATGCCTAGTCTGAAATTGAAATTTGTATATTATATTGTATAATTGAATATTTCTCTTAGAACATTTTATAAAAGTAACCAAAGTATCACAATAAGAAAAATTCAACAAGTTATATATGTACATCTTAATATATATATATATTTAATTATTTCCCAATAGAAATATATAGCCTGATAGAAATAAACATGTATTTATAATATACTCATATTCATATTTCTATAATATAGCCATTTTAATAATGCATTTTATATCACAGCTGATAGCATTTGCTTGGTGTAATTTTTGTATAGGTGTATATAATTTGTATATTTAGTATATAGTACAAAGTATATAATAAAACACCAATAAATAGTTTATTTCCATTAAATATTATATTATTTGTCAGTTATATAATATATTGGAAAAAATACTCCTTCATAGATTAAAAAGTTAAATATTAATTAAAAAAAATAAAAACTACCATGCAAATGCTTCTTCTTTATACTTTTTAACACTGGCTGAATTAATCCATATTTCATTACTCCTACACATAATTGTTATAATATGTGCAATATGAGAATGATATAATATGTTTTAACTACAATAGAAACAATAAAATAAGTGATTCATTCCACATTTGCTTCTTTTAACCAAATAGAACCAAACTTAGGTCAGTTAACTTAATACTTGTCATAACATGGGTTAGCCAGGTTTGTATGCATTTTTATAAAATAATAATTTCAATAATGCATTGATAAATATAATAATTTTTTTTCAATAATTAATGTTGCTTTTGTTAAATTTCGCATACCTTACATAAAGCTAATTTGTACTTTGTGAGAACTAAGAATAAAAATATTGCCTCCAAGTTGTATTTTCATATCAATATTTACATTGATAAATTATTCCAATAAAGATGCACCTTTTATGAAATATTAAAAAGCTCAGTGCATTCCCAAATTGTACTTACAACATATTTACAATTAACCTACAACTTTAAATTTTATATTTTAAATGTTGATTAGTAGTGGTCTTAACATTTAATTACTTTTAATAAACATTTATAAACTAGAGTATAATCTATGACAATGGTTTATTGTTTATAATATAAATTAATTATTAACTTTATTTGATAATTATACTTATATTAATATAGAAAATATAAAATTATTATACAAAATAATTGTCATTAAACTACCTCAAAATTCATTATAATAATTACTTTATAAGATTAATTATATAAACAAAATTATAAATATTTAATATAATTTATAAAATTATTTCAACCAAACCATAAGTAGTAAACATTTTTTCCTACCTTAGTCAAAGATATCATATATGTACATATATTTAACAAAGGCTCTTTTAGAGTAGGAAACTAAGATGACTAATAATCTGCATTAAAATTATTTGAGGTGATATTTTGATATATTTAGGGCACTCTCAGAGTAAATACATTGTTTTAGTATAATTTCTCTTTAAAGAGATCCATCCTAGCATAAATTGTTTTTCTTCTTTTACCCAATACACTTTACTATCAAATAAGACTCTGATTGAAATTGCTCTATGGTATTCAGTAAAACTATATTATCATATTACCAGAATGAAACTATATAGTAATCCTCTTTTAATAATTCCTTGAGGATACCCTATATTATGTGACATAAACAAAATATAGCATACATTTTTTAACAATACGAAATTTAGAATAAATCTTCAGTAGTTAATGTAATCCAAAAAACTCAAGTTTAATAAAGATACTATAAATTAGTTTATATAGAATGGAGATTCTTATTTTCTTCTTTATATAAGGCATTCCATTTAATTCATTTTAAGATAAATATATGGAAGATATCTGTAAAATAGACAATTTACAGTCAATATAGGCTGTAGAGTTATCAAAAACCAAATTTTAAATATAAAAATAAAAAATATTTCTTATCTAAAAATCTGTTTTTAATTACTGATTTTTTCTGTTTTAGAATTGATATATATATACAGCTATTAAGTTTTAAGAACTTTTATTTATTACATTTATCAACAAATTATAATTTAATAACTAAAGGAGTTCTTTATATTACTGCTTAGATATCTGGGTTCTCCAAACTAAAGTATTATTAAATTATTACAAACCAAACATCTTATATTTTCAATATATTTTGATTTAATAAGGTGTTTTAATAAACCATTTTAAGAGTTTTGATAAATGTAATCCATTAAACATGTGATCTAATTTGTGTTAAGTATATTTTGTCAAATTTGGTTTTTAAAATACATTTTTACAAAATATCTTAATAGGTATTTCCAATTCTGACATATTTTCACAAAAGAAACCAAAAGAAAGTAATTTATTACTTTTATTTGACTTGCATTGAAAGTATGGATTTTCCACATTTCAGCAAATCAAAATATTGTATTTCCACAATATTTCTTTTATTTTTATCTTTACAGTATTTTTTTAATGAATGTGTCATAAAGTATATATAAATTAGAATATTTAGTTTAAAAGAACTGTATTAATATTTTTTATACATATCTGTATATGAATAGATGTATGTATAACATACATTAGTTTAAAGAGACTAATCATTAAATACAAATCATTAAATATACTATATATATATAAATACATTGTTAGTAAGAAGGTTGGCTATTTAATTCTTAATAATAAATGCATATATACTAATAATAAAATAGTAAAAGTTTATATGTAAGCTTTAAATCGTACTATTGCATTGATTTAAGTTATTTTTCAATAATGTTAATAAAGAGACTTGTTGTCAAATTGAGATATTTATTAAACAATGAAAAAACCAAGTTTCTGTAAAACAAAGTATAGGTTAACATAATAAGAAACATGATATAATGAGCATGAGAATGTATAATAAGCATGTGAAATAGTAGGTATAATATATACTAGGAGAATGTAATAGGCATATTATAATGAATTAATAATAAGCATGAAAAGACATATTAATCATGCAATAGATAAGAGAAATAGAATATTAGAAATGTAATAAGCATGGTTAAACAGATGTATATAGGTATATGCATGGGGTATAGGAGTACAATGTTATAACCCTTCCCAGTTTTATGACACACAATAAAATGTGAGGCAGAGAACTCAAGTGTCCACCCATTGGCTTGTTTCTGGCACATAAACCTTAAGTGGGCGTATTGACCTTTGGGTTCGATTGATAATAGTCCTCTCAGGAACCTTGGGATTTGAAGAAGGAGTGCCAAGAGCATCGTCTAGCATTAGCAAAACTGTATTGTTGAGAGGTATGGTATTGTGTATTAGTTGTTGGACGTTAGCTTATGGAGGAACTGATGTGAGAAGCTGTTCAATATCAGGAACTGCTTTTGGGAGATTGTTTACGATAGGAGTTATTTGAGTGGGTGATGAGGGATTCATAGATTAAGGTATCTGGAATTGAGGCACTAGCTTGGACGTTATCATTGTATACACTCGTAAGAATCTTCGATTTCTCTGAGTGAGACATCAATTTTTATCCAATATTGTTCATTCCATAATGATTCCCTAACAGTTCCAGAACAATCCCAGTTTCTTGGACTCTTGCCATGTTGGTTTTGTAGGAACACACGTTCACCAATTAATAGTGGACGGAGTGGGTGGGAGTTTTCTTTTAAGGTTTTTGTTGTTCGAGTCATTCTTGTACGAAGTGCATCTTCTTTTGCAGCCCATGCTTGGCGCCAAAGGGGTCAAATGTGTGGATTGGTGAATTTGTTGAGTCTATTAACAAACGAAAATCATCGCGCAAGGGCTTGCCAAAGACAATTTCAGCTGGAGAATTAAAGTCTGGGTCAGGTGTATTTATCAATTGCAGCATAGCATGCAGGAAACGGTCATGGTCGAGGCTGCCAGTGGGCCCAGTGTTTGACATTAAAAAGCGTTTGGCTGTCTTGACAGCAACCTCAGCTCTGTCATTAGATTGGGGAAAATAAACAGAGGAAACATGGTGTCTTACACTCCAACGTTGGAGAAAATTTTGTGTGCATCCTGCTAAAAATTCAGGTCCATCATCACTTGATAGTTCAAGTGGCACACCAAAGGTGGCAAAAAATATGCGAAGATGACGAACAAGACCAGATGCCTCTTTCAAATCAGTAGAGGTACTAAATCTAAGAACTTCCACCCACCCCGACAAGCGATCGTCAACTACAAGATAGTGACGTCCACCATAGTTTAAAAAATCAGCAAAGATGGCTTCAAAAGGTGTTGATAGTGGAGGTGTAGAGATAGTAGGTGTTGCAGCTAGCTTGTGATGGGGCATTACGGTTGCAAGCATCGCATACATGTCGAAGGCCAGTAAACAACCATGCGAGCACGCTGTTCCATTGAAGAAGTACCTTGGTGAGCTGCATGGAGGTGCTTGAGAACACGATGGCGGAGTGATGGAGGAACTATAACACGATCTTCATAAAGGATCACACCATCCTACACATAAAGAGCATCTCTGATAAACCGAAATTGGGAGAGAGCTGCATTGTCAATGTCGTGGTTCTCAAATCCATTTTAAATAAGTTGGAGAAGCGTGGACATCGAGGGGACAGTGGATGTTTCCCTGGCAATGAGGTCATAGGAAATTATCTCCAGTTTCTCGACATCACGTAGTATTGCAGACATGAATGTTGATTTCATGAGGTCTGGTATCTCATTTAGTGTTGCGGAACATTCTTCTGAATTTTTTGGGTGATGGGTGACGGAAAGTTGAATCAACAGCATAGTTGGACTTGCCTGGAAAGTGTTGAATTTCAAAAGTTAGTGTGCGTTGCTTCAGTTAAAAAGTCTCCAGTTCTTGATCTCGTATAGTGTTTTGTCACAAAAGATTTTTACTAGTGGCTTGTGGTCAGTTATAATAATAAGGCTATTACATCCTTGTGTGAAATATCGGGTTTTTTCAAGGGCCCCATGCGACTGCTAAAGGTTCTCCTTCGATGGCAGCATATATCTGTTCAGTTGGTGATAAGAATTGAGAACCTTCTAAAGTGATACCCCAGTCGTCAATGCAACAGCCTGGAGTTTTTGAAGAGCAGCTACCATTTTTTGTAGGAGAAAGTAACGAATTCCAACTTGTTAGATCAATCTGGGCGAAGGCAGATGAGTTTTCTCATTTCAAATATCTCTACCCCTAGATGGAGAGATGGTGTTCCCACATATGTACATATATGACAATTATACGTTTATTAATGTATGTCGATTTATGCTACCTGTTCGTCCATGTGATCACGAGAATTATAATTATTTAATTACGAGTATTGTTTGAATTATTAGCGAATTGATGTTGAGTGGAATTGATTTTTATCTTTTGGTAAAATTAAGTATTGGGTGATCCTTTCGGAGTTCTCAATTCTGGTGTGATATTGTAATTTGCCTGATTGTATTTTTCGAACTAGATTTGAATTTGGATTTTGAAATTTCCATGGGTGAAAGAATAAATTGTGAAAGCGATTGGAAAGTGTGAGAGGCTGATGTGAGTTGGTCGCACGAACAGAAAATTGTGATTATCAGTATTCTGCAGAGTTGGGATCCTGTGTTTGGTACGTATTATAATTGTCATCAAATACTAATCAAATAGTGAGGTTAATTCGTTTAAATTAAATTGTAGTAAATTGGTATCAATGGCTATTTGGATAATTAATATACCTTCCTAATATTTATCTTGATTGTTTTTACCGCCTTATTATTGGTAAAGAACATATTGTTTGATAATAAAGTTACTGTTATTATAATTTAATTTTTATATTTGATAAATTTGATAAAAAATAGCGGTTAGGATTCCTGGCTCTCACCCAGGTGGCCTGGGTTCGACTCCCATGTCGGGGAACCATTTGTTATCAAATTTATCAAATATAATTTTAAATTATTAATCACAATTTTCCCGTTCGTGCGACCAGCTCACTCCAGCCTCCCACACTTTCCAATCGCTTTCACAATTTATTCTTTCATCCATGGAAATTTCAAAATCCAAATTCAAATCAAGTTCGAAAAATACAATCAGGTAAATTACAACATCACACCAGAATTTAGAACTCCAAAAGGATCACCCAAAACTTATTTTACCAAAAGATAAAAATCAATTCCACTCAACATCAATTCGCTAATAATTCAAACAATACTCGTAATTGAATAATTAATTCTCGTAATCACATGGACGAAAAGGTACAGCATAAATTGATATACATTAATAAACTTATAATTGTCAAATATATATGTGGGAACACATCAATGATTCCTTGTTTGGAAGCAGCAAAAGCTTTCTCTAATTCGGCTGACTAGAAAAATTTACACCGAGGGCTCAGGAATGATTTGAATGGTGTCATGATGTCTCATTATGGTGGCATAATTATATACTTGATTCACCAGGCCAAACCAGCTTCGTATGTCAGTTGTGAATGTGGGCATTGGAAAATCTCTTATGGCATCAAGATACTTCGGGAGAGGTTCAATAGTGGAGTCTGAAACTCGAAAAAGCGTTAAATGTTGAGCCAACAACATATCTCTCAAGTAACCAACTTTTCATTTTGTTGTTGTTATTTGGAGAGCAGTTAAATGGGAGAATAGTAGGATGAGTGACAGGAGCACGCTGTGGACAGGAGCACGATGTACTATCTAAAGCATGGTAACCATTACTGATATCGCGAATGATGTTGATGGAGTCTTTATTGGTGTCTGTGATCTCAGTATAAGGAAAATAATTTGATAACATACCTAGGTTGAGCAGGGTATCATATGAAAGGTACATGGTCTGTACGGAGCTGCTGACATATACCATGGCACGACACAGTACCAACTTGTTATTCTGTAAGATTGTTTCAATCTTTTGCAAAGAATGCTCTTTCAATAGAGATAGGACATCGATTGGCAGCTGAGAGTCCAAGCGTGACAGGTGACAAATCATCCCTTGAGAAGCCATGAGCAAGAAATTGAGATAAAGACCACAAGTCAGATTGGGCACCAGTGTCTGCTATGGCTGGTATTTCTGTATAAGTCGAAGGTGTTTTGGTTTTTATAGTAGGTAACTTGTCAAAAGAAATTTTAATTTGAACCATTGGATGTGCGCGTAGGCGGGCACGCTTCCATTCACCAGGAGTGACGATGTGATGGTCAAGGAGTACTTCATTATTAGTGCCATGTCGACGCTTTAGAGATGCATCAGTGGCTTGGAGTGTTGCTATCTGGGAAACTGGATTTGTTTCAATAGCTTGAGTTGTTGGGTAGCTAAGGCGAGGATGTTACTTCTGTTGGTTTCTTAGATTGATAAGCTCTGTAGTAGCACTCAATGCATACTTTGTGTGGTTTTGTGTTCTACCCACGGAAGCCTTCATTATAAAAATTGTAGGTTTTCTTGCAGTCTGGGCATGATGCTCGTTTAGACCTATCTATAGGTGAAATGATGGGCCTTGATTGTGGTGGTGCAGATTTCTGACGCCTAAATGAAAACAGTGCAGATAAGGTTGAGAATGGTAGTGCATTTCTTGCCATCTCCTTATTCTCAACAAAGGCAATAACATCATTCACAGGTGTTTGGAGGATGTTGGTAGCTCCAAGGACTTCACGACGTAGATCGGAGTCTGCAATGCCTTTCAAAAGGACATCAAGAATTACGTGATCTGTGTAGTCTACATTTTCTCCACATCTGCATATGGCAGCAAAAGCACATGTTTCAGCTTTTCTGCGAATTCTTGCAGCAAAAGACCTGAATGTTTCATCGCGTTCTTGATTGCATTGAAGGAGTTTGGTACGTAAGACCCCTATAACAATTGGGATGACTGCTATAATGATCGCATGGCTAAGAGCAGACTAGGGAGTGTCTGTGATGTGGCATTAGGATTGGATTTCTGAAGACTGTCACCTAAGCTGGTCCCTGCACATTGGAAGAGCTTTGAGGGTGCTGATGTATCATCGATACCAAATCCAATACATAACACGTCCCAGCGTCGCACAAATACATTCCATTGTTCAGAGGGGATTCCAACATCTACTTGAGGTCGTTCTAATCTTGGACAACATGTTGGACCAGCTGTCTGTTGTGGCTGTTGTTGATGTGCAAATGCGTAATTGCTAAGTAGAGCGGTGGCCAGTGCCTCTGATACATCATCTGTCTGAAAGTTGCATTCTGGGAATGAACAGAATACGATTACCATATTAATATTGATTGGATTATTGTGTAACTGATTGCCTGTATATATATATATACCTATTTATATTATATACATATATACCTATGTAATAAAGTATACTTTTATTGTATATACCTATGTAATAAAGTATACTTTTATTGTATATACCTATACTGCGCAGCATTCCTACCCAACTAAGCAAGCAATATGCAGTTATTATATATTATCATAGAATAATGATTCAAGGATCGTCCCTCTATGTATATTATATACTCGCATGAATGTATTACAATTCTTATAATTCGTTATTATATAGGTATATGATATTGAATATGTAGGACATTACTTAGATAATATGTTACAAACTAAGGGTTTACTTTAACTAACGTAAATGTGCATGCTTATGTGTAGATATTTTTATTGCCAAAAATGACAAAAGTTGGTTAGCAAATAAAAATTAATATATTCACAATAAAACATGATTCGTTCAAACCTTAAAATAAGTAAAAAGGTCAGCTTTGATTTTCAAAATGTATTATTAATTCAAAACATAAATTCATTCAAACCTTAAAATAAGTAAAACAAAAAGGTTAGCTTTAAAATTCAAAATGTTTATTATTCTTGTTTTTTTATTGAAAAATTGAATAAAAAAATTTCTTTATAAGGAATTTGCTAACTAAATATTTTTCTTTTTTAAGCTTAATTTTACTTTGGTATTTTGAAAATCAAAACTTACCTTTTTATTTATTTTATTTTAGGTTACCATACCCGCCCCGAGCTGATTGCAGCGGTCCAGCAGATATGGTACAATGATGTTTACATCATGAGGATAATTCAAAATGCCTATAGAACCATGCCAAATCGTGTCGCCAAACTCAGTCGCATCAGGGGTGGCTACACTGGATATTGACTCTTTTTTGTACACTGGAACTCTTTTTTGGACTGTATTCTATATCTACTACTGTTACTGTAACTCTGCTTAAAATAAGTTACTTATAAAATAATTTATAACAAATTATCCAAAATTTTACAGGTTGAGCAATTAATTTGCACAGTCCTGTATCTTTTCTGTGAATCGCAAAAGATTTTATTGTGATATACTGCACATTTATGAACTCAATAATATAAGCATTTATATATATCTTGTCATTCATAGGAGATTTGACACTCATATATTATAATGCATGCGTAAAGTATATCAGTGAAATATTTTGCTATAAAATGTTTCATTAATTATAATCAAATCATAATTTGTATTGTTATTCTACATATGAGATGTAGGTATGCACAATAATAATAAATAAATAAAGAGAGATTTATCTATAGAGATTTTATCTATAAAATAGATACAATAAATAAATGTCAACTTAATAATGGGACATGGCATATTGTCTGTAGACATATTCCACCCATTCAATAAAAGCGACAAGCAAGTAAATTACGATAAACATGAATTATAATATGAACAACGCGAGTATACAATATGTAAGTTCGGTATTACTAGCCGCAAAACTATGTACGAGTTGCTAAAGCACCTTAGGACAGCAATAATAACAGTCATCAAATAACTGAACATGACCCTACTTTTATCATTACAAATAGGAGATAATATTCCCAAGTCGTACACTGCAGTATGCTTAGTAACTATACAGCTTATTGCTCACAAGTTTATTCAAATTGGGTAAACTAATCGAAAATGTGAACTGGTTTTAAGCAACCACGCATTTCTATAGGTTATTCTCTAAATAAATTATCGATAATTATCGATATTAGCAGATGTGGAGATAACATAATATGTCAATTTGAAGTGTGATTACTTGAATAATTATCTATAGATGTAAAATACGGTGTAAACCAGTAAACATATTCTCCATATAATACGGGAAGCTTATTATCTATATACGTATGTAAATAACTGTATATATGTAATGTCAGTATCTTCATTTTCAAACGAGCGATCGTCATGAATGTCGTATCTTTCTTTTTAGTGTTAGTACTCTGTACTGCAGCCCTATTTCAAATTGGATCATGTGGATCAAAAATAAAGTGTCGAGGGTTTCCACATCGGACAATTTGTCGGTTGGCTGCATCCTGTGGAGTATACTCGTATTATGATGGTTGCAATGGGTGTGGCTGTGTAAGTTTAATATTTTTTAATTTATATTTTGACTGATGGCCTATTTATAAAAATCGTTCAACATAATATTATATATAATTTTAGATCTTGTAATATACATTATATGTGTGTAAACAATTTTAGTAACAGGTGACTCACAGAAAATGTATTCATCTCCATGTAATATTTTACATGTGATTTTGAATATTTAAATTGTCTTTTATCTATTGGTTAAAAAATATACAAAATCATGTATCTTACTTTTATTTACTATAAAGCTTATAATTTAATTGTTATGGATATTTTCGTAACTACATATATAGTTTATAATAACCCACCTTTAAAAATATCAGTTATTATAATATTTTTCATGCATATACTTGCTTTTTCTTGAATAATCTCATTAAAAGTATTAAATTAACAATTCTATATAAAACATGACGATGATAATAATAATAATAATAGTTACAAATATTTCAAAAATGTAAATTATAAAAGTCATCTTGAGACAATCTTATAGTTATTGAGGATTTATTATAATATAAGGCTGCTTTGATATTCCGTAAATTTATTATACTGTTCGCAACCAAATAGTAGGAATGCGGAAAGCTAGTGCGAGTATAAGTTCTATTGGGAGAAAACTCAATAAAGAAAACTGGATCGTTACAAAGATCATATACAAGTACGAAGAGTATGGTTCTGCTGCATACAGGAAAGAAAATGGCCGCCAGCGCTGTACATCCATCCAAACGAACTGTTCACCTATAAAATAGGTGAATGCCAGTAACCATGATTTTACACAAAGTTGTTGGAATTAAATCCACCAACTAAAAAAACAGTGAATCTTATACCGACAATACCCAGAAATAGACTGCGACTTACACCAGCATATATTGCTGCTCGTATGTTTTGGGCTATCATGGCACACACTCATTCGCGGGTAATTCAGTGGCCCGGAGAATTAGGTACTTTGACTGACAGCGACGCGAATCGTTCGAACTTTACAGCAGGT
The DNA here is from genome assembly GCA_036023295.1 of Invenusta paracnida. Taxonomy (NCBI): domain Eukaryota; kingdom Metazoa; phylum Platyhelminthes; order Proseriata; family Coelogynoporidae; genus Invenusta; species Invenusta paracnida. Next base: position 270 of record JAYRBW010140412.1, on the reverse strand, counting down.
GTATAGAATCTAAACACGATATTAATCTTGAAATGAGAGATTAGTCGTACCAAATATAGTTATTGTAATTTCGTTGCAAATTTTGACAGATTTTTATGTAAGACTTACTATATACTAACAACATCAGAATTGATAAAAAATTACAATGCACTGAAAAAATGTACCGTGTCAATTAACACAAAAAAAACGTGTTCCCAGGCTGTCCGGCCGGGGACACGAATATTCGTGTCAAGCGCCAAACAGCCTGGTGACACGAATATTCGTGTCAAG
>JAYRBW010140401.1:0-15153 GCA_036023295.1 Invenusta paracnida | reverse complement strand
GACTGCCATCAAGAGAATGGAAATCTTCGGCTACCGGTGGAATGACAACCCGACCCCGGTGAATGCGCAAAATACCAACAAATTTCTGAGGAGCACTGGCTATTGCCCAGATGACATGTAGCGATAACGACCCTGCTCCCCCAAACCACCCCGGTCGACCTTACTTCGGCTTGGGCCACCATCCTCCGGTCGATCTCCACCGCTATCTGGCCGACCCCCACGCCTGCCTCGCGAGAGGCCGCTTCAGGGCTCCGTCGAATCTGTCGCGCTCTGACAGCGTGGCCCTCGCGCAGCTCCGCACCGGCCACTAGCCCCTTCTCGCTGCCTACCGTCACAGGATTGGGCTCCTCGACTCGCCCACTTGCCTTTTCTGCCTCCAGTCCCCGGAGGATCTTTACCATCTCTTTCTTTTTTGCCCTTCTCATTCTGTCCTCCGTCTTTCTCTTTTCGGTGACACCCCCTCCCTCGCTGTTCTCTACTACTTACAGCTGATTGTTTAGTGTGCGTATTAACAACAAGCAATCTAAAGTACATTCTCTTGACTATGGTGTTCCTCAGGGTAGCGTGTTGCGCCCGCTGTTGTTCACTGCATATATTACACCTCTTGGTAAGCTGATATCGTCGATTGGTGTTCATTATCATCTTTATGCAGATGACACTCAACTTTGGGTCTCTTTTGAACTATCAGGAAAAGATTCTGCTATTCCTCGCCTCGAGAAATGCCTTGAGAGTGTCTACTAAATTTAATGGATGGTTACAAATAAACTACAACTTAATGCTGCAAAATCAAATTTAGTTTTTTTTGTGAAAAATGACAGAATTAATGATCTTCCTATTATTATGAGACTGAACGGTGTCGATATTCTTCCAAAATCTCAAGCACGTAATTTAGGAGTACTGTTTGACGAACATTTAAACTTAAGATCAAATATTAATAAAGTTTATAAATCATGTTACTACTGATTAAAGCAAATTAGAAAAATGAGTAAATATCTACCCATTAACTCCATAAAATCTCTTGTTGAGGCGTTCATTACGTCAAGAATTGACAATTGTAATTATCTCTAAATTAACCTCCCTGATAAAGATGCTCAGAGACTTCAACGCATCCAGAACTGTGCTGCTTGTCTAGTAACTAACTCATCCTACCGTACCTCGTCCCAACCTTTACTGCGATTGCTCCATTGGTTACCTGTTAGGGACAGAATTGAATTTAAAATTCTACTTCTTTCTCATCAAATTATCTACGGGAATGCTCCGCATTATTTAATAAAACTCCTCCAACTGCGTGATATCGGTAGAACGACTAGATTTTCCACTAACCCAACATTAATTGTTTCTATCCCAAAGACACTCCGGACAGGTTCCAGAGCCCTCTCCGTAGCTGCTCCCAAACTCTGGAATGCCATGTCACCCGATCTTCGCTCTATATCTGATCATCAAATCTTTAGAACTGCATTAAAAACTTATCTATTTTGAAAGCATTGAACTGTTCATCATTATTTTATATTATATTATGTTATATTATTCTGTATTATTATATTCACGTGCGCTTCTGACGTCTTTGGACATGCAGCGCGATAGAAATATATAATAATAATAATTATTATTATTATGTACATTTATTTTTTGATAAAAATTTTAAATTTTAATATATTTTAATTTCATAAATTTTAAATACAGTTTTTAAAGCTAAAGGGAATATTTGATTGTATATTTAAATCATAAATTGTAATAGTTGTGATACTATCTGCTGCGCATATTATACGCGCATGTATTTAGAATGTTTCATGCTATTTTTTAATTCGTATATATATAAATCTAGTTATAACTACATACTCCCCTGATTAACCTTTTCTCTTTTTAGTTATCCTTTAAATGGTGACGAAACTATTTCTTTTTTATATAAAATATATTAGTATATATAAGGCAATTAGAACATTCTATTAAATATAATTTGTATTCTCGATATAATTGTATTTTTTAAATAAATGAAACTAAAAGCTAATATTATATTTTCCTAATACGATTTAGGTTGGTGTTGAGGCTTTGGGTTATACCAACGACACAATGGAACTTCTGCTTCGTATCTACAACATGCACGTTAAAAGTGAAAAAAGTCCGGGTGAGCTATAGAATATTACTATAATATACATTTTAACAATGTAGAGAAGTAATATTGGCCTGGAAGACGAAACTGAATATGGCAATTGAGTCTCTTTTGAGTTCAGTTATAACCCACGTATTATTTGAAATAAATTGTATATTATATTATAATATAATTTAATTGTTTTAATTTAAAATATTATATTTAGTTTAAAATATTGATAAATGTATAATTTTATATTATAAAAACAATAATTATATTGGCCTATCTTAATTAATTTAATTCAATTAATATTAACGGAACCAATGTAAGAAATATACAAATATGGTAAATATAAATAATATGATACTTGATAAAATTGTGCTAACAATAGATATTGAATGTTATGTTATAATATCTCTATATACGTAGGCACAGATGTATATTAAGCTGTATTAAACTGAAATAGCCAGCAATATGTGCCGGTATCACATGTATTTAGATAACGAATTCGAATATTAAACACTAAATTGTGAGCAGTGAATGTACTTATAGAATAGTGAATTTAATACAATTAGGAGAGTAATATTAGGGAGAATACTATTAAATATCTTTCAACTATATTAAACCTTATTTTAATGTTTGATCATAAATTAATCATAATTAAATCATAAGACGTACCTAATCAAAATCATAGTCACAGTGTTTGTGAATATTTAATTTATTATGTCAAAATTCAGGCTATCCACATCTGCATAACATATAATAAATGCATATAAGTTGCGAACTCTATTAAGGTCTTATGTAAACTGAAAAATACCGATACGTTTTGTCACCTCAGCTTTGTAAAACTGAATAAGTATACCAAATAAAAACATGAGAACGTAATTATACATAAAATTTGAAAATAATTTGAAAACAATAATACGGACATGTAAAATCAAACTGATATACAAAATGTGAAGCTAATAAGTAAATATATAGAGTTCGGAAAATAACAAAATATATATAAATTGAGACACCTTTATATTCATTAATTAGGAAATTAGAAAGTTTCTTAATGTACAGGGTGCCCCATAAATGCGTACCACCAGTCGTAAATATTAAGAAAATATTTATTTACAGACTGTAACAATGTTAAGGTTCATAAGTGCTCAAAATAAGCACCAGAAACACCAATACAGCTTTGATACTTATCAGATATTGAATAACAAAGATTTACATAAGGTTGGAGTAAAATTATCAAAAGCAGATATAATTTCAACACGTAAACGTTCAAAATGTTTAAGTTTGTAAGTTCCAAATTTATACAGCTTATATATAAATAACCAGTGCAGCTGACATACATTTATTTTCAATTTTATTTATATTTACGACTAGGGTTACGGACTTATGGGCCACCCTGTATTACAGATTTGGTATTAGATGGGGTACTTGTGGATCTGTTAAAGGATCGGATAGTTCATAAAAATAAATTAATATCATTTAATGATTATAATTGATTTGTTTGAAGGAAACAACAGAAAGAAAATAACAACAAAAAATAACATTTTTGATCATGATACTACTAATAATTGTTCTCTTGCATATGAAATAATATATATAATAATATTACAAGTATACATTTTGAATGTTCATGGTATCTGAATTATTATAACATAACATTTTCGTAACGTATATATAATATATTCATTTTTGTCGTATTATAAAAATTCTATTATTCTATTAAAAAAGTATAATTAGAACTCATTAATTGCATAGTGTCGAGAATATTTCATTATATTTTTATATTGGTGGATACAAGTCAGGTCAATATCTGCAGTATGTACCAAACAAATGAAATATTCTGTACAATGTATAATTATTTCAGAACGTATAATAAAGTTACGACTGTAGCTGACTCATAGGTAGAACGCTTGCGTTGCATGTGACAGGTCCAGGGTTAAAACCTGGCACCTTCTTTTAATAGATAGAAAATTCTAAATTGACAAAAAAATGTTTAAATTATCTTTGTTAAAATATATATTTATTTTTTTTAATTTATACCTAAAACTTTGGAGAGTTATACTTCAAATCGATATCGTTAAAATATTACACAAAATATTGCTATTAGCAATTGGTGATGTATTTATTTTTATAAGTATGTACAACAATAGCAAATATTATGCTATAAGAATAAAATGAGGTGAGATTGTTGTACACTCTAATGATATGTTTAGCTCCATTTATTACATTATTTATTTAATACTTTATCATTATGTTATTGAACATTTATTTAACGCATTATTTAAAACATTATGCTAAATTATTCTATCCGACATTGCACAGGAGCCACTGTGGAACACCCCGACTACACTGGTTGGTTCTCATTCTTCGTCAAATCCGATGGTCACATCACCCGGGTTCGATACCCTGATGATGAGGTCCCAGTAGTCGTCAACTTGAAGAAAGGCATTGTCACTACTGTTCTTGGACAGCATATTGAGTTTGGACACGCCCTAGGTACATTCTACACTGTTTCATTTACCGGAATACATTTTGTAGCATCAATCTTAGTTTTCATTTAAATAATAGGAATAATTAAATTATTATTTAAACTCAACATTTAATAGTTCTATATTACACATTTACTTTTAAACATGACTTTAGTCAATTTGAAGTAAATAACGTTTAAATTCATTATATATATCGTTTTAGCAATATACAACACAAATATTTATAATATTTACAGAAAGAATAAATATAATCATAACATTTATTTTCAGTTTCCTATTTCTGGATTATTATTTTTACGTTCTAGAGAAAACACATGTAACAACTGCAGATGTTGACTCTTCTCACATTCTCAAATCCAATGCAACGAGGGTGGAGAAACTAAATTTGCGTCGAAGTATAACTTTAGTAAGTCGGAAGAGAACATAATTTGAAGTCATAAATTTATTAATTAGTATTTTGTAAACTTAATTTATTCCTCATTCCCAAGTGTATGTAATTTGGTTTTTAAAAAATGAAAATCAATATATTTAATTAGAATTTATTGTAATGTCTAGTTTAAACTAAACATTAATAACTAATTATATTTATATTTATTAGATTTTAAACAAAATGCTTATTTTTTATTGTGATTTTTGACACATATGTAAGCTAAACATTTTAAGTGAATTAATACAAATTAAACTTATACATGTACACTTTTAGTGATGCCATTAACATATACAAATATTATATTACATTTTCTTAACAGCTATATTTTACTGAAAACTTGATATCAAACACAATTTTGGATAGACGGAAATTTTCTTGAGAAGAATTGTAGAAAGAATACAGAAAAGAAAAAGTGTAAATCGCTATAAAATAAGTTTGTTCCACTAATTTTTGTGAGAACACTTCTGTTATCAAGTGATATAAAACATGATTAAACAGCAGATAAAGAGACTACTTAAAAGAGTGAAATGAGAATAGGCTACATCATCGATTTAAACTGGCAGATGTAATATTTCTTACAACTAATTAGTTAATATAAAATGTATATTTGGTAAATACTTCATGGTTCAATAAGAAACATTCAGTTTATTATTGCTTGATTGGACATCAATGAATGAATTATTATTAATTAATTGCTTGAGACCAATAACAATTCACAGATTTCTGGCAAAAATGATTTTTTTGTGCTTTTCTAAATATCGAATCTAATGGGATAAGTGCAGATTATCTCTGATGAAATAAATATTGATTACCTGCATGTTAATATTTCGCTCCCATTTTATATATTGTAGGTATATTGTACTCATAAATATACATTCATAGCGAGCCGTATCTGATTATTCGTCACATATGAAATACTTTTATTATATAAAGTATGACACTTTTGTTCATGCGTTCCTTATTGTAGGAATCCCACATTCACAAATCCTTCAAAGTACCACATCGCATTTTTATAAAAGAAAAGATGACAGTTTACAAGACAAATAAAACAGAGTAAGCTAACTGTACATATATGGTTTGATTAATATTTATTATTTTATAAAAAAACAGCTTTCTCATGCGACTTCTCGTTTCTTCATTCACAATAGATCAACAGAAGAAAAAACTATTTCCCAGTTTCATGATACTCCAGGTATATAACATATCAAATTTACATGCACTAATGATTACACAGACTCGTTTATAAAATATGTATTGCAAGTAACACTGAGTAATACGTATTAAATGCTTTATTTGTCAGTAATAAAATGGTAGATAAAAATAGGAAAACAATAATAGGTGTAAAAATTATCTTTAACATATTTTAATTGTAACATTTCATCATGTTCAATTTCTATTATATGTTATATATTAACAGGAGCATTTAAACTATTACTTATAAATCATTAAAATAAAGTAGATATTATGCAATTTTTAATAACAATATATTTACAATTAATAATTAATAATTAAAACAAAATATTAAGAATTAAGTAATAAGTATTAAACAATTAAACTTGACTAAAAATAACTTGAATGAACTAATAATACCATTTTAAAATATAGAAAATATTATATAAAAATTTTAATAAGGATTTAGTAAATTATGTATTCTTTATATTAAAACAATAATAAAATACTCAACCCGATAATAAGCTGGCATTAAAATATAGCGCAACATTGCAACTTTTACTAACAAATGTAATTTTTTTATTATTACAACTTAGTATCAAGATTATTGGACAAAATAATAAAATAAAATCATTAATACTTTCTTTTAAAAAGTACTAAATTAATAAAGTTGTTTCATATTTTGATTAGGATAAATATGCAAAGGATGCTAATTGTTTAGTAAATGAAAATAATAATAAATAGTTTTCAATGTATTTTTTTACTTTTCCAAAAATGTATTCGGTATTTTACATATATTACTTAGTCGTACTGTTATATGTACATTTATGTTTATGTTTATGTTTATTTATCTATGGTTTTTATGACACAGTAACTTTAAATATGTTACTAGTGTTTTATAACTGTACCTTTTTAGTTAAAAGTTATACGCTATCAACCAATATTAAAATAATAAAATGTTCCATTTTGAGCGTGCTTAAGTGGCTTTATCATTATCATAATATTAAAAAGTATTACATTTAGTTTGGTCATGAGATTTCAAACGATAAAATATATTTCAATATATTGATAAAAATAATATGGTTTAAATTTAAATTTAAATTATATGACAAAATATCATTCGATAAAAAGTTACAATTTTTAGAAAATCAAAATAACATTTGAAATAGAATGCTTTGTGTATTTCTTCAATGAAAATCTTTTATGATAATATATAAAATGATACATTGCGGATATGTCAATATTGTTGATTTTCCATTTAATGTCAAAACTAATATTTCGATGAAATATATGTAGATCATAATATTTTGGGTATCAATGTATTTTTTAATATTTTTTACTTTAGCCTAAACTTTCAGATGATAATTAAAATAATAAAATTCAGATTTTTTTGTAAATCATATTTGTATTTTATATACTTTCAGGTTTTTGAGATAAATAAATTTTGAAAGAAAATATAGGCCATTTAATCATTGTGATTATTTTTAAAATTAATATTTCATATTTATTTGGTTATTCATAAAATAAATATATTTTAAAATAATATTAATTAACGTAAATAATATTACCAGTTAATGAGTAACATATGTACATATATATGCAAAAAAGCTTGTATATTGGATGTCTTTCTGAATTTAGGAATCGTCAAAGTAAATTATTCGACCTAATTTCACAATTTATAATAATTTCATAATTGTAGACTTTTAATATTACGATTGAATTTAATGTTATAAGGATCCCCGCCAATAATATGACCAAATAATAAATAATGCACATAGAATCCCTTGATTTATAGATTATTTTTTAACTTTTCGTTAAGTAGTTATATTTATAACGAGTGAATATTAGGTACATGATTTTACTTTCTTCATTAAAATATACATATATATGTTAGATGTAGTTACTATGACAAACTCATCCATTAATTATAACCAGTTAGTATATATTTATTATCAAACACTCTTAGTCTAGATTTTCATTTTTACCTTTATTAATGAACACGCTTTTATTTATAAACTGTTTTTAAGTAATAATTTTTCTAAATTATAGATATCCCTCATGTTGACGTACATGGTGATACTGAAATAAAGCTGATTCAAGTCAAGGAAAAAACAGCGGTATCAACGCCTCCTCCTCAATCCAAGAAATTAATTTTTGATTCTCTTAAACCATCGCAAGTACGTTATACAGTATAAAAAATACTAACGCTTATGTCATAATAGTTACTTCAAAAAGTGTAATTTTTGTTTTTAGTGTATCTAGTATTTGTTTTTAGTAATAAATATTACTTGTGTAAATTAAAGCTTTAACTATAAGTAATACTTTAAATGTAATTAATTATCCTCTAGTTTTGCAGTTGCAAAAAAGTTAAGAAATGTTTTAGAGAAATAAAGTGGTAATAATAATGATTATACTACATGAGTAACGAATACAGTTATTACAATTCATATTAAATATTTTAAAATAATTATATATGTAATACCATAATATACTATATATATTATAGGTATCAAATTATTATGATATTATACATGTTAATGTGTGTAACACAAAAACATGATATTATAGAATAAGTACAAATTATTTATATAACTTAATAATTAAGCTTAATAGTATCAATTAAACAGTAACATCAATTTAAAATGTGAGTAATCTAATACATAATAATACTTTATTTATAAAGTATATGTTTATAGTTATTTTTAAAATATAATACTAATGTTTAAATATTACTGTGCTAAATAACATGGTAATATAAATATGTAAATATTATATGAAAGGGAATATGATTTTATATATATATATATCGTTTTAAGAAACACAAAAAGTTAAAAATATATATATTATGCTTTTACATAATATTCAAAATACTCGTGCATGGTAAATGTAATGAAGTTTGGCAGAATATGTGTCTACTGTTTTACAAGACTAGGCTAGGCAAAACTTGACAATGTAATCTACACATTCAATAAGTTCAATTGTGAATCGACCTCATGATTTAATTTCCACTAATCTACTAGGCTACTTATGCTACTTATGCTACTAGGCTGTGCTTTATTTCATTCACAGTATGGTGAGTAAACAGCAACTTTGTTGCACAAAAATGTCGTGTATTTAAGTTATGCACCTACCCAGTAAGTTTTTGACAACAGATTTTGACTAATGTTGTATCTAAATACTTTCGTAGGAATAATTAAAGATGCATAAATTGTATTAAACAATCAATATTGTACAAAAACTAAGATTTATTTCATAATTGATAAATCTAAATCTAATGAAAATATTATTCAAAATCATTGCATTCGGTCTTATAAGTATCTTCTAGTGGTGTATGTATATTTCAAATATAAGTACTTAATTTAATAAAAACTAAGTTGTTATGTCTGGAACTCAATCAATAAAGTTAAAAAGTAGACATTTTAACGCGTCCGGAAAAGTATAATGTCATTTTATTAGAACTTTAAAGAATTGTAAGATTTTACTTATAAACATTCGTCTTACGATTTCAGATGACGAAGTTACTTTGATATAGTACTAGTAAATTATATCGAATTCTGGAGCCGCAAAGAAATATATAGATCATAGATCATTTCTGTTGTTTTACCTTATTTATTTACTATCTGAAAAAATAATGTAACAACTTGAAAAAGTAAGAGTGTTGTCAAAAATCAAAATCCTTTCCATATTTTTAATTACCACAACAGTAAAAAAACTAGATTTTAATGTTTAAAATGATTTAAAATGTATTTTTCTTTCATTTCAAATAAAATAAAATAATTTATATACGATTCTTCTTCCCTATGTAGCATTAAACAAAACAAAATAAAATAAGAAGAAATATAACTTGCTGCAAAATAGTTATAATTGATCGCATATTTTCGAATATTTTTCCTAGTCATGCAAACTGAAAGAAATCAAAATTTGCGAACAATTGTAACTACTTTGCAGAAAGTGATATTTTTTAAATTTTAAACATAATTTATATTTTATTAGTATTTAGTTTTAACTTTACTTACTTATAGATATTAGAAATATTATAATCATTAATCACTTCTAACACAGTGAAAGACAGAACAGGACCAGTTTCTATCTTATCTGATCTCATCAGCTGAACCAAATCTCAAACCAAGCTTATATCCATCGTTAAAAAAATAAAGCACAATACTGGTCTGATGCTACTTTGGAGTAGGGTGACAACACCATTTCTACATTGTGCATTGTTCTTTAAAAGTGATTAAATTATTTCACTTCTAGCATGGGATCAGCAGCCGAATGGAGTGTAATCACGAGGAGGCTTGGTTCGAGGCTATGTTCAGCTGATGCGATGAAATAAAATCAAAACCAGTCCTGTTCTGTCTTTCCCTGTGTTGGAAGTGATTGATAATCTTTATAATATCTACTAACTAATCCATGCGCACAATTCATTGTAAATTTACTTAATTAGTTTACTACTTATTAGTAGTAAGATACAGTAAAAATTAGCTATATAAAAATGATGGTTGTCTGCCATCAAATTCTGCTTTTATCTTAAAATGCTTTCATATAAATAGCACAGTGTTATAATTTACTAGTTCGTTTTATAATCTATTTTGATTATTAAATAAATAATAGTATGTATAAATGAGTTATCATATATATCTTTTCAAATGATACATGTTGACATATGAAAAGATGAAAAATAAAAACAGTACTAAACACTGTATAGATATAGATTGAAAAAACCACTTAAATTTAAAATAAGTGGTGTTGAATAATATCATATAAAATAATATTATATGTTGACATATAGTTTTAATCGAAAGAGTTGAAATAGTTTTGTTATATTACAATATTGGTTTTGAGATTATTAAATTAACTCATGTCAGCAGCGCATACCAAAATATAATTTAATAAACTTGGTGTTGTAATTGTATATATTTTATTTTTATTTTTTAATTAACGACAATATCTGCATATAAAGCAATCAAAGTCGGAACAAACAAACTGAACAGGTCTAGCCTGCTAATCAATCGACTAGGGGTGAGTAAGTTGCCCTGGGTGGGATTTGAACCCAGGACCTTCGACACATAATACCAAAGCTCTACCAACTGAGCTACTCACAGGCGTTAGTATATATTATACTGTGGTGTCTACAACTAAATCAAATTAAGAATAATAATAAATGATAAAATATATAACAAAATAATATTAAAATTTCTTTGGATACTTCAACATTTTCCTTTGATAATGAGAGCTAGTAAGCTTGAAACACGTGTATTGGGGCTCCAAATTTGAATATAAATTGATAGTATCATATATACATATATAGTATATCTGAGTAGCTTAGTAATCTGAAGTATAAAACTATGATTTTCGAGGAAATTAATGCCTAAAGAATTTTCAATATAATCTTATTTAAAACTATGTTATAGACATGTATTTAATTATATGTATCGAAATATATTTCAATCTTTTTATATTAAATAAATCAAGTACACTTTTAACACAATTTTTTTATTCACAGGGAAAACAGTTTTCATTTACACCGTACAAAGTTCTGCTAAAATATGCCGATGGAAATATCACCTGTATCAGACTTGCTGCAGGTAACATATACCAAGTACCAAATCTCTCTCACTCTCTCTCTATATATATATGTATTTATATATATCATGATATATACAAAATATATGTATATATTTTCCATTAAAACAATTAAAAACAATTTTGAATTCTAATATAAAATAACTACTAAATGCATATTTCAGAATCTCCTTCAAAAGATAAATGCTTTGTCCGACTTGGTAGAACACTTCTTTCCATGTCAGAAATTCAAATGAGGGAATTTATTGAAAAGCGCCTCAGCATGAAAAACTTCAATACAAAGTAAGACACCGATTTAATCAAATAACAGTAATTTAAATATATTATATGTTTGTAGCAAAGTTTAATTTTCTATACGGAAAATATAATTTGATAAATTTCACTTTAAATAGATAATGATCAGAATGCTTCTTAAGAAAACAAGGATGACTTAATTAATGTTTATAATTTAATATCTAAAGCGGAATAGTTAAGTGTATAATTATATTAAGTAAACTACATTGTCAAATTATCAATTTCGAACACATTAGTTATTATTCTAATTAAAATATTCTAATGTATGTGCATATATATACATTCGAACAATGCCATTTACAATATATGTATTATCAATTATTTTAATTTTAAATAATGCTTTGATTAATTATAATTAGCATACATTTTAAACATTCTTAACAAATATAATATATTTATACATTTGTAAAATATATCATAAAATTATAGTAATAGAAGATACACATATATTTTAACACACATTGAATAATATTATACCCACTGGCCAAATTAGACTTTTATAAAGTATTATAACTCTAATATGAACTATAATGAAGAATCAGTTTTTTTAATAAATTGGAAAAGCTTTAATTTATATAATATATAATTATATATATTTATTTATATTCTAGTATATGTAGATATGTGTGTTCACTTTTAAATATATATACTTTAATAAATTCTACAGAACACCTAATGAACTTACTGACTTCAATTCCGTACTGGACGCAATGGGAAGCATACGGCATAATTTTGCCGATGAGCTCTTGAGCGAATACGTACTAAGAAATAAAGACTGTCAGCCTGTCGTCTTTCAAAGAACTCTGGTTCATTTCTTCGGACGTGAACAACCCCCTCCGATGGTACGGGAAATCTGTTTCTCAATAATTTTTATCAAACACCGTAATACATATTTAATATATTAAACATTTGATATATGAAAGCTTCATAGCTGTTAATATACGGTTTTATAAACGCTGTGATTTATTTCGATTTGTAAATATATTTTAAAATTATTTTCATCTATTTACTAACATTTTTATAATAGAAATAAAAGAACAGAAATAGTTAAATTGGGAGTGTTTTAATAATAAAAAATTCATTAAAATAGTAAAACCTGTAAAAGATCAAAATATTGTTATTAATAATTGAACTTAAAAAATTAATCTAATTGAACCTCTAGTAAAAGCTACTTTATTTAATAAATGAATTTTAATAGCCTTTTAGCATCAATACCCAACATTTTATTTAAAATATTTCATTCCTTTTATTATATTTCATATACTACTACTATTTAAATTAGAACCACATTTTGATATTATAATTTTCTATATATATTCTATATTTTGGTTTATTCAGCTTGAGTCTTTCATAAACCATTGTACTGTCTATGACTCAATTACATTTGAACTTTCTGTACAAAATTGTAATTTACGTATTCAAAAAATACTCTTATTACTGTCACAGATTAATTATTTGAAAATTACGCACCTATAATGTAATTCACAATTTTTTCAAAATATGTTTTGTTAAAAACTAAAATCAATCGTTCAATACATGTTTAATACAAAACAAATTAAGAACTAAATGTAAATAACATTAATAAATAGGAACATTAACCATTAACTGCCAACTAGCATATACAAGTACATAGATTTTTTATCAAAAATCTTAAACTAGGAGCGCTATACAAAATTACTTTTACTCCCGGAAATATATTCATAGATTAAATAATTTGTTTTCACAGATGATCATCGACACACTGATGAGATTCGTCTTCAAACCACGATTATTTCCCAAGCGTCTCCGCGACTTTGAAACTCACCACCGCGCCATCTTGGCTCTTGGAGCCGTTTGCCATATTCTGCACCGCTCCGGAGATAACGCCAATGTCAGACTCGCAGATAGTCTGGTTGGAAAACTGGAGAATATTGTTGGAACACACGGTGAGTAGGGGACACTTCACCATTAATGTTGAGAGCTTCATGTTGTTGGAATAAAATAAGATGACGCCAATCTGATATTTACATACACCCTTCTTATAATCCATTTAAACTTGATCAGCTCATCCTGAAAAGGGAATATAATGTATTTTGTTACTTAGTATTCCCATTGAGTGTTATCGATCGCTGCGAATCTAAATAACTTCTAGATTTAGATTCGTATAATTGAAATATGTTTAAAGGTTAACACTACTCTTAGATACAAAATTAGGTGGTGTATAAAATGCTATGGTGTAGGTAGTCCAAAGCGAATTATAATTATATATCCCATTATTGTTTTCCTGTTAAAATATATTTGTTTAAATTTCTAAAACAGAAAACGCATTGCAACACATCTTTAAATAAAAAAATTAATAATAATACGGAAAGAACACTGCTAACGTACCAGTTATATATACAAAGTTATCAAGTATGACATGTTTACTATAAAACATTTTTAATAATAATGTGATAAATATTTAAATACTAACATATTTAGGAGAGAAAATTTATACTATAAATAATAACACAAAGAATACTAACACTAAATAACAGAGAAAACTAAAACAAAAATTATGAACTTCACAAACTGTGCATACAATTTAATATAGGTAACAGTCCATTTTGATTATATTTATATTTATTTCAATTTAGATTATACTGATATACATATGTACATACATAATTAGCGATGATTTTGAATTACAATATGAAAGCCGAATATGGTAATTCGTGATTTTCACTTTTTTGAATAGCGGAATTGGATTTTTTAGAAAATTCAAAATAAATATCTTCTCTAATATTTGAAATCTCCATAGTCACTTTTAAAGGAACTTTGATCTTTGATCTAAATTCGCATCAAACCTTCAAGTAAGAAACTGTGCTTCATTCTAATGCAAATCTTTTCATCTTTCAAACTGGCCCCTAGCAAATAACACATATCTTATAAATTATATTAATGTTAATATTAGCCCCTTGAACAACAGACTTCCGGCCCCCTTCTCAACCTCTCACTAAATTATTCTAGAAATGTTTACTTAGGGATCAAAGCCAAAACTTATTTTATAAAACAATGTATTCCCACGTCTATCTTTAAGACCCATTCCACGTGCGCCGACGACGTTCCATTCTGAA
>JAYRBW010140390.1:0-15155 GCA_036023295.1 Invenusta paracnida | reverse complement strand
TTACTTATGACTCACTTTTTAATTTTATAAAACTTAATAATAATTATCAAAGAATGAAAAGATATTGTTACAAATTATATGAAAATATTTATATTCGAGCAAATTGATGTTCAGAGAATTAGTAATACGTCTATTCTTATATAAGCATTGGAACCAATCTGAGTGGTGTGATCAAATACGTTTGTATACTTAACGCTATCCATCGAAGTAAGAGGGATATCAGTTTAGAAATTTCCAACGAGTAGGCTCCTACTTATTACAAACTTTTTCCATTGTAAATGATAAGTCAGTTTTTGTTATAAAATTGCTATTAATCTGGTTTAGGCTCAAACTCTCGAGGAACATTCGGATGTCTTCTCAATTTGGATGGTTTAAAAATTCATTTCACAAAAATGAAGGTTTGGTTAGAAACTCACTTTTTTAATCTGATTTGATTGGTCGATAATTTATTCCTTATCTAAATCGCAGAAGTTTCAATAAACACTTAGATGGTTTTAACTGGGACAATTTGAACCATAGAAATACAGTGAATAGAAGCGAAACAGTTAAGCCACAATAGAATGCAACTTCATAGACGAAAAAGTCTATGCACACTGAACGTGGCGCGGCGCAGCAAAACTCGATACACTCTCTGCAGAAAATCTACATATAAACAGGGAAGAAGGATGACAGTATACCGAGTCAGTGAGCCATGGTTAATATTGATTTTGACACGCATAAAGTTGAGAATTTTCATAATTGATTTTCGACGCGCCTGCGCCGCGCTTCGTACAGTGTGCATAGGCCTTAGACTGGATATCCAACCATAAAGCTGCGCAAAATCACGTGACTCCATGAGGAAACAACTACAGTATAAGCCATATTTTAAATTTAATAGTAGCTATACAGATTTTCTGTTGACATATTAAAAAAATTTAAATCTTTAGTTTTCGAATGATAAAACATTTTAGTAAAATTATTACTTCATAGTTAAGAAATCTAAGCGAAATCATGATACATTCGTCCCGTTTTTTCAAATAAAACGCTAATAGTCTATAAATAGCTTTGGAATTTCCCCGTCAAGTAGCGATCGATGCTTTCACTCTGAATTTCGACGAGTAATCATAGCCCTGATCAGAGGCCGGTTTATACTTTCTCTTGTATTACTGATGGAGTTGTAAGTGACGTATGAAAACCCTGTACGCTATTTACAACATCCTAATGAATGATTGTGATATCTTTTTCCTTTATTTGATTTCTCCAAAAATGTGGGAAAGAAAATACCTACTACATGCGAAAAATTAATCAGCAAGAAAGGTTTTAGGGAATTCACATTGATATAGTAAATGCGATTGTTCGATGAAGAGACACAATTTAAGTACTTCGCATGAGTCGCTATCGGTTCGATGAACTAATGAAGCAAATTTAGCCCCTATAAAGAAAGAAATAGATATGTAACTCAAATCAATAATTTCTGTAACCTTAAGAATATTGGCTACTCGAAACAGCTTGCAAAGTGTTGCTATTAGTTTCCGTTTACGTAACGCAACAGTGAACCAAATTGTCGCCATGCCATCTACATATATTGTCGTGATTCTGGGCGAGTGCTTGAGTATATGCTGCAGTATATCGAGTATCTATCGAGCTGGTAAAGATACTTTATGGGTAGCACCAGATATCGGATAATTGTTAATCTTACATATAAGGCAGAGAATAGAATTATTTAATATCTATGGGTAGCACTATCAAATTATTATCTGTGTAGATTATAGCTATTTTTAGCTCCAACTGAGTAAAAAGTTTAAATATTCCAATGTCTTACGAAGTGTTGTATGCGTAGTCGAAGAGTAAACTTTTGCCGCCACTTCCTCCAGGCGGAAAATCGTTGTGATTGGCTAATCTAAACACAGTCAGTACAAATATGCTGTACGAAATTTTCGTACGTCAGTTCCGAATGGACAATCCTAAGTACGACATATCGAACGAATGGAGTATAAACCAGCCTTAACTGTCATTTTTATGGTTTGAACTAGTGAATCTAAAGCGAGTGACATGAACCCCACTCTATGCTAGCTTTAAATAACTGGAAAATGATTTGGTGGCAATTGAATTGTTAGTTTACCAGTTTTATGTATTAACAAAGTGTTGTGTGCCGACTAATAAAGATGTTGAATTATTGTTATAAACTTACAGGTAGGGCATATTTTGTTTAAATTAATTTTGTTTCGTATGTTTTATTTAAAAACACGAAGATTTTTTAATCTGCTAAGATGATATTTAGCCATTGAATAGGCAATGAATATTAACAATACCTAAAATTATAGTTTTTATAAATAAGTAATATTTAAAGCAGTTTTGTTTCATATAAGCTTCTATCCTTTCAATTGAAAACTACTGCCAACTTCGACTGAGTTAGTAATATATATGTAAATGTTAATGACTTATCGTTGACTATGTTTTAGAGTCAAGGTTCTTGTCGCTCGCTTAAGATTCTTTGCTTTGTGAAATAGCCTATTATATTGTGATTTTTAATTACTTGATTATTATTCTTATGCTGTTTGCATTAATCGTATGATATCACTAAAAACATACTGACCCGATTTGGTCATTTTAGTAATATTTTCAATACAAATTAAACTTTTATTCTAATAACAATACTACAAGTTTAAACATGGAAATATAAATAATAAATACATTATCAGAAAAATATACAGAATAAAATATAGAGTAGCAGTAAAATAATAGGTATCTACAGAATAATAATAATATAAATAATAATATATGTTGATTATGTTTATTAGCATGACAAAAACATCGGTAGCTCAGTAACAGCATAATAACACGCTGAAATAATAATAGAGTTCAATAATACAAAATGAATAATCATCAATATAAATAAATCAATAAGTCAATAAGTCAATATGAATAATCAATATGAAAAAATCAATAATACAATAGGAATAATAATTAATGAATATAAATAAATCAATAAATCAATAAATTAATATGAATAATAATAAATTTTGAAATACAATTTGGAGTTAAAACCATAGACTACTTTAATATACTCCACATAAAGTAGTATGTCCTTAGTTCAAACATAATTAATGTTAGTTTTATTTATTTCTCGTGCTTCTGGGATTTTGATATTATAATATTATAATTGCTTTAACAAAACTAATCTTTGTAGTTCTTTGTAAGTCATCTCAATTATTGAAGTTGTTTCTGCATTTTATGGTTCATAGATATCTTCATAGATATCTTCATAGATATTTTCCACTGTGAGTCTAAATATAATAATAAAAAAAAAAAATATATATATATATTATATCTATCAATGTATAATAAACTAATCAGAAAGCTATGGTAAGGCATTCTATTAATTATTCATTTTAAATTACACGCTCATAATATGTATTGCATATTATTACAAGTTATTGTAATTCATATTATCGTATTGTAAGTCAAATCAAGTTATGGCAATATATATAAAAATCAATATCTACTATTTAAAACAATAATTAGTTTATTACATGTGATTTTAACATGTTGCAGTAACCGAATTCAATACATATGACATTACATACTATAATACGAGTATAGCCATACTAACTCCTATTTATAACGAAAACCGAGTAAATAAAATACAATATTAATAAAGTAATAAAATAAATAGAATATTCTATTATTCGGTTTGAAGGACAATTTTATACAGTCTAATTCTATGGAGAAATAGAGATTTCAAATTCACTAATTACGTTAAAACTCATACTATTTACATATTTACCTATTTTCAGATTAAATCAATAGAACTAAACGAGACATCTAAATGGACAGTTACGTAAGACGAATTTAGGGATTTAGAAGAATCAGTAAACAGGGTAAGTCACACCATAATAATAAATATATAAAGGGGAGACATTGCAAGTTATAGTGGCTAAATTTCACAGGTGGGTTGAGCACATGAGAACAGGTAAGGTGATGAAATAAAGAAGAATGTTAAACGAATACTATTTAAAATAGTACTATGTATATATATAGATGACAATTATTTATAAGAGAAAATGTTATTGAAATACAATATAAAACAGTACTAATGGATGGTTATTTTATAAGCACACAGCAAAGGAGATATATATAACTGAGGGACAAACAAGGGATTGAAGAGGGTGGAAGCATGTCAATAAACTCCAAAATAGAGAGAGACGGGGATACAGGCATGTGTAAGGTGTGCTTAATGACCAGTTTTGAGTGGTCGACACTTACCCTTTACAGACGCTCGGAGCACTGGCTTGCATTGGTATTGTGGCGTATTCTTCTTTGCTGATTGGTTGAAAAATACACAATAATACGTATAGTATAATACCCTGCGAAATGTAACATTTGTAACAAATTTGCAACAGTTGTCGTTTAGGCTATATTGATAAAAATATCAAAAAAACAGCTTTAAAATTCAATATACTGAACATTATAATTCAAATTGCAATCATAATAATTCTGATTCTGAACGTGAAGTCTGAAATTTTGCCACACTTGACATCAATGTGCCTTTTTTAAAACACAATTTAATGAATGTCTTTAAATTCAAATCAGACAAGGCCCTCGAATTAATTCAAGACACAGGAATTGCAATTTCTATTTAAACCTAAAATGAAGGCACTTCAGTTGATATCCAAAAGTAGTTATCATTCCTACTGATGCTACCATTTCCTACTGGTGTAACAGGACATAACTTAATGGTGGCAGGAGAATGGGCCAAGACATCCTACAGCCTGATAAAATTACAGAGGTTGAATTCTTTATTATCAAAGATGGCCATAGCCTTAGTGGTCTAGAGGCAATTGATTACCTAATGAGCAAATACATAGTTCGAACAACCTTTAATTTGATTCATGATTGCATATCTCGTGAAGGTGGGATTAACATATACCTCCAGTCTCAATTGAGATAGTAGGGAGGGGATCCATCCTTTTACAAAAGAATACCACTATTTTATGGTTTACAAATCAGCCTATCAAGGTAGTGATTGATCAATTAGTTGGTGAGGATATTCTAAAGCCAGTTCTAAATTGAGAGTAGCGCATAGGATACACCTAGTGGGACACCCCCAAAATCAAATGGGTTACCTTGTGTCCGCGGTGACTTCAAGGTTACCGAAAATCATGCTCGTGACGCCAAATTGTTGTATCAAAATAATATTTTTAATAGCATGGATATTTAAACCGAAACCATGTGATGTTTGGATTCTAGAAACTATTTATCTTTTGTTTGTTATTAGATAGAAAGAAAAGAGTACTTACACTGATCTTGTGGTTGCTGACTTGCGTTTCTTGACAATGTAGATGACAATTCCAGTGACCAGGGCAATCACAATTAGGCTAACAACGGCGCCCAAGATCTGAGCCTGTTTTGACCCCGTTTCTGAAGTGATAAGAGAAAATTAAAAATTAAATCAAAATAATACAAACAAAAATACTGCTTTGCAAAGTAAACCTGACAAAACAAAAAAGTTACATAAATATAAATTAGCCTTTTGTCACAATCTTATTATAGCAATTAGTCAGGCTAGTTGGGTATAACCCCACAATAATATGTTCTAATATCAGCATTAAGATAAATGAGACATGCTCTACATATATTTAGTCATAATACACTAAATAAAGGATGCTTAGAAGTATCGCTAACGACTAGTCATTTTTTGGCTTGTATACATCACAAGGTAAAAAATGCAGTATAGCAAGTGAATTTGGTAAAACCACGCAGTATAACAAGTGCATTTAGCAAAACGATGCAGTATAACAAGTGCATTTTTCAAAACGATGCAGTATAACAAGTGCATTTTTCAAAACGATGCAATATAACAAGTGCATTTTTTAAAACGATGTAGTATAACAAGTGCATTTTTTAAAACGATGGAGTATAACAAGTGCATTTTTTAAAACGATGTAGTATAACAAGTGCATTTTTTAAAACGATGTAGTATAACAAGTGCATTTTTCAAAACGATGCAGTATAACAATTGAATTTGACAAACCGATTTTAAAAAATAAATTAAGCAAAAAAACTTTCTTAAATTAAAGTAATATAAAACTAGAGAGAGTATTGTAAACTCCATCAAGTATATCACTATTGAGAACCAAAAGCTTAAACATTATACAGTCCTTTTGAACTCTTCTTTTATCTATGATAAATTTCGTTTTACATCAATGCCAAATATAACGTTTATTTCACGAAAATTTATTTAATTAATTAAACATATTCAATCTATATTATTGTAATTCACGTAGGTATTAGAAATTAATGTACTTATTGGTAAATTCTATATTTGTATGTATTACCTAAATATTAAAAGGATATCAATTTTTAGTAAATAATAATTAATATGCTTTGATCATTTAATAATCGCTAATGTCAATATCAACACGTTCCTAGATAATGCTATAAATATGTCTATCTTGTAATTATATGTTAATCTTAAATATAAAATGACTTATATTTATTGAGACCAAAAGAAAACATCAATAAAAATACTGATAAATGTCTCATTTACTTATATAAATAATTTGGTCGATAACATCATGCAGAAATACAAACATGAAGTTGTAAGGTTTATGGGATGATAACTGTCAATTCATTTAGCATGAAGTAAAGCTAAAAATTAAACTATTTTTTGGTTTCTAAATCATCCGCATTAGTGTGAATACTTAAATTTAGATCAAAAATGCTGCTGCAGGGGCATTGATATTGACTGTGCCAGTCTCATTAAGTCGAAATACGTGGTATGATCTGTGCCTCGTTGGTTTTTTTGTGTGCAAGTCGTGTCCAGCGTTATGTACTCATTTTCCATTTTTCTTCAATACTGCGATTCTTTTAAATCAATGACCTATAGATCATCAAAAAACAATTTTTTCTTATTCTACAGTAATGTATACTATGCATCAATTATACTAATGACTTATGTATCTAAAAAACGTAATATGGTATGAATATTTAGACAGCCACTGGTTTTTGTAATATAATAACATAGCTTTATACATTATCGCTTAAATGTATTTATGGAATTAGAAAACATAGTTTTTTGTTATACAGCCTACATTGTCCGCTTATTTACAAATTATGTTATTGATATCTGGAAGTAAAAACATCAGTATTCACGAACTCGATGCATAGCTATGATTGACATGCCTTAATATCAGTTCTTGTTTAAATATTATATGTAAGTAGATCTAAATTTACCTAGGCCATTAAAACATATTGACACCAACTATACACACCTTTCTAAGTTTGGAGTAGCTCACTAACTAAATTAGTTATCACAAATATGACGAGGTCCTGCTTCGATTTTGCTAGAGCATACGATACTGTCTAAAGAAAGTCCTTGTGATCAAGATGAACTGCATTGGTGCGTGTGCAAAAATGTTTCATTGAGTGGATATTTGACTTCATCAATGACCACTCCGCCAAAGTCAGAATTAACAACTCTTTCCCAAAATCCAGCAACTTCCACCAAGGACTACCCCAGGGTAGCGTCATAACGACTATTCTCTTCCTGTTCTGGATCAAAGACCTTCTAGATGTTATCCCGACCGAAGCTGATACTTTCTTTTTCGCCGACGATCTCCTCCTGGCCGTCCGTGACAGGAAAGTGAAAGCAGCGGAACAGAAGATGCAAGAAGCCGCCACCGCCGTAGACAAGTGATCCAAGATATGGAAGGTGACCCTGGTACTGGAAAAATGTGAATATATCATTCTAACTTAGTGGAGCAAAGAAGCCAACATGAAACTTGATATGAAATTGAGCAACCATGTAGGCAACACAGAAATCAACTAAATTTTTTGGTGTCACCATTGACAGGCCACTTAAATTTGGCAGACATGTCGACAAGATCCAGAAGGAGGCGTACCAAGCAACTGTTGGTTCTGGCTGGCAGATCTTGGGACATGAACACAAATTCTCTACAAAGCGTGTACATCACCTACGTTAGATCGTGTATGGACTATGCAGCGGGCACCTGGCTCCCGTCCACAGCCCCTTCCCATGTCAAGAGACTTGAAATAATCTAAAACAAGGCGGCTAGGGTCATCACTGGATGCCCAGCCAAAACCAACTTCAAAGACCTATGTGAAGAAGCCTGAATTGAACCAATTCGTATCCGCGGAAATTCAAAGGCATTACCCTCTATGAGAAAGCCATGCGTAGATACCCGGATGACTCGGGGTTCACAAGATTGCCTACAAGAAGAATCAGGCCAGAAGACTCAAGACAAGCCAACCCACATGGAGGGAACTTAAGAAAAAAGCTGCCACTAACACTAACACCCACAAGCTGCCAAAAGACACCTACGCCCCATAACAGCTAAGCCACCCCGGAAATCATCCAAGAGCATGAGTATCCACACCAGCACCACCCCACCATTCAGAAAGAAGCTATCGCTGTTCGACCAAAGAACCATCACAGTCAACTACATTACCACCCTTGAACCTATTGATCTCACCATCTGGACAGATGGCTAGGTAGTCATCAGTACTGAAAATGGAGGCGGCGGATTCGCATGGAAGATCACAATAACACCGCCGGCAAAGTTGCAGTGGGCAGACACTGCACTAGTTTCAGAGCAGAGCTCCATGTTATTGATGCTGACCTAGAAGAAATCGTCAAATGGCCAATCAAGCCCAAATCAATCTGTATCCTCACCGGTTGTCAGTCATCTTTGGACGTCCTCTCAAGTGATCCGACCAACAAGAACAAAACTGTTACCATCGAAATGCGGGAGACGGTTCACCGGCTTAGGTTCCACACTAGCCTCCAATGGATCCCTGTCCACTGTGGCATTGAATCCAATGAAAGAGCCGACAGATTCATAGACCAAGCTACTAGAGAGCACCCCAAGATCATGTCCCAATTAACCATGATTTCATCACCAACTTAGCACGTCGCAACACCATAGACTCCTGGAAAGCCAGATACAACTTCGGAAGCGACTTCAGAAGAAGATGGAGCAGCAGAGGCACGATCAGTAATAACTCGAATCCACCCTTGACAATGATGATAGTGTCACCATCCACAAAGCAAAAATAGGGAACCTGACGATGACCCAAAAGTTCCTACATTTCATCATGAAGTCTGACTCACCTGACTGCCAGCACTGCCCTGGTATAGTGGAATCTACCGACCACCCGCTCTTTCACTTTTCCCATCACCCTGATTGACCGCCCAATGGACCATCATCAGATTAAGGAAACCTATCATCTCCCTTCAGTAAATATGGACCTCAAGTTTATCAAGAACAGGAAACACGGAGCCCTTCTGTACCAATTCAGATCTGGCCACTCGCTCCTCTTCAATGCTGCTGACATCTTATGTATCCGACCGTAGATCCATCCTCACGGCAAGCACTGCCTTGATAAATCCCTTACTAAAGAACACTGGTTCCTTGAATGTTCTAGTACCGACTATTTGAAAATAAATCTATTTATAGATAGTAGTCCTGACCTTTCAGTCCTGAGCACTCACTCAAGAGTGGTAGTTATGCTGGAACGGAATACTTTATAGTCTCCACGGCAGGTCACAAGTCTAACAAGAACAACAACACTTAAACTCACTAAAATGGGTTTAAGCATTCCGATCACCAGATGGATACAAATATGGCTATCCAAACGCAAAGTCTGGGTGGTTTAAGAAGGAGTCAAGGGCAATAAATAAAACCAATGAAACAAGGTCTTCTGCAAGGAGCAGTACTATCACTTACGCCCTTCCTTATTTTCATTAACAACGTGACAGAAGTCGCTTACATGACCACCCAAATGAGCCCCTCGCAAACGAAATCGCGTTGTGGGCGTTGGATAGAAATATCGAAAGAGCTACAGAAAGAGTACATGAAGCATGTTCGAAAATCAGCAGCTGGAGCCAGCAGTAGCTCATGAATCTCAACGCTGAAAAATTGGAAGTGAGTCTCTTCTCCCTCGATGCCAAGCATGCTCATACTAAACCTAAGATCAGTCTACGCAACACACCATTTGAGTTCAACCAAAGTCCCACGCTCCTCGGGCTCATGTGCGACTGACAGCTCAGGTTCAATGAACACGCAAAGAAAGTGTGTTTAGAAGTTTAAACAAGAAACAACATCATCTGAGGACTCGTTGGGCTTGTTTGGGATTCACTAAAGACCTCATCAGAAGTACTTACATCGCGCTTATCAGATCAGTAATTGAGTATTGCGAAAGTGCTTCACAAGGTGCTCCACAAATCAGAGCGAGATGGTTGCACTAAACATGTCTCTGGATCGACTCAAAACACACCTGGACTGGAACACGGCTAGAATTGCAACGGAAAGTCTGTCAGCAATCAAGAGTTTACAATCGGTAAAATTGTCAACCAACAATTACCTGGTAGTGGAGGCGAACAGCAAAATCGAAGACTTCTTTCACGTTTAAAGACAAGATATCTGTATCACCTGGATCAACAGTCATTGCGAAATAATCGAATATGAAATGGCAGATACGGAAGCAGCCACAGGCAGCACAAAAGACCCGAAGGATGTCGGATGGCTCTTTGATTAAGAAAGTAATGAAGCGAGAGAGGGAACCCATGCTAGGAGCAGACAAATTTTTCGAAACGCCATAGAGAAAGCGGACTGTGAAAAACCAGGTTGAGTAAAATGAGGTAGTAACTTTAGAAGATTCAGAACTGGTCACTCTACTGAGCTCCGCGAATACCGAAAGAGAATCGGGCTATCCGATTCGGAGAATTGCAGAGTGTGCATCGAAGCATCATAGTCAACATTTCTTTTCCACTGTCCAAGTGTAGAGTACATTTGAAGGGAAGAGGATATTAACAATCTACAATATCTTTCGGATAAACCTTGAAAATACAAAAAAAATTGTGAAAAATTCAAGACCCTGGTTAACCGTTCCTATAACGGGTAACAACAACAACAATTGCCACAGCACTTTTGTGGACTCCCTTGACGGGAGGAAGTCCTCATAGCCCAACTCCGCAAAGGCCACTCCATGTTACTGGCCGCCTACTGGGACGTCATGGACCCCGGTGTTGATTCAAGATTTCTCTTTTGCAGGGAAGCCGTGTAGACCTTCGAATACTGGCTACATTTCTGCCCAGCACAAACGAATCATTGCGTGCGGGCGTTTGGTGTGGGAGAGGGGGCCCATCTCTCGGGCCTGGTGGAGGACCCCGTGTCGGGACCCGTCTCCTGTGACGCGGTTGCCACCTCCAAGTCAAGTCAAACCATCACCACCTGCTCCTTTCTACTCAATCCCTCTTACCTCTTAGTATCCCTGCCATAAACTTCCTCTAACCTCCCAAGTAACACCGGCTTGTACACTACCCACACCCCATCCTGCTTCTCCATTTGCCACCCGATCGTCACAGTTACTTATGCAAACGGAGGAACCCAACACCGCCTCATGATCTTCTGTCAGCATGAGAATGGGGAACCGAAAGTAGACGGAGTTTCATCCTAAAAACAGTGAAGAATATCTCTTTAGGCATAATTTTGCTATTTAAAAGCAATAATTATAATCTCCCGATCAGATAAAATCTTAATTTGTACACGAAACCTTATTTTAGCTTATTTTTGCACTTCTACTGATAGTACAGGTAGTAGTAGGTACATCCACTAATTAAAGTTAAATCATATTATTTTAAAATACAAATTTAGAAAATATTTTTTATTTACGGTTTTTAACTGTTTTTATTTAAGACTAGAGAAAGAAACATTATTAAAACAGTATCACTATATATTATATACCTAGTCTTCTTTCTAGCGCGGTCATCTTGATTGTTTAAAACAATCTTATTTCTTGAAATGTTTTCCTAATTTTCTTGAGATAGGCAGTTTATATTGTTAATGTCAAAAACTTTCTTTGATATCTACATTGCTTACGGGAAGACACCCATTGTGTCATTTATTACATATTGTTAGTCCAAGAGTTACTGCTATATCAGTTTTACTATAAAACAGTAGTTAATGTCAAGCGGAGCATGTAAATCCTTAAATTAGCAAAAAAAAGGAGGATTCTAATCAACATGACGATTAAAGCAAAATATTATTAAATTTGTAATATATACACAAAACTTTCATTTATAAAACATTATAATTGAAACTATTACAAAAATGTATGCATTTGTATGTCTTCAATTGTCAAAAGAATCTATTTCACTTAATTAAATTTCATAGAAATGTTCAATCAAGTGAAGAAAATTACTCTGAATCATAAACATTAACGAAATACCGACAGCTATGACCGCGACAAAAGAAACAAGCATACATGTGAAATCAAAATCTATGATGCGCTTTCAATTATTCTTTGGTAAAACATCCTCTGTCACAAAATATGTTTCACCACCCATTTTTTTTTAAATATGAATATAGTCGGTTGTCGCCTGTGTTTAAACATATGTCTCGTTTGTGCACGTGTATTTGCAGTGTAGTTGTACAGCTTTAACTAGTTTATGTATTCTTTTATGTGCAATTCAGAAGCCATTTCGTTTTTTTTTTTCGTTTTTTAACACAGGAATGTCTTCGGTTTTTACATGCCACAAAGGTATGTTTGCCTTTGTGGGGCATTATTTCTGTGGCAATAGAATAGATTTCAATCGAAATAAAAGATACGCTTAAGATAGAGAATTGTGTACAAAAGGAGCTTTTGATGTCTTCCAATGTGCGGGTGTGTATCATTTACTACACGTATAGCCTCCAACAGTAAACATCTCTTCTTGTTAATAGTTGTATAAAGATATATTTTTGCTTTTTAAAAAAACTGATGAACACGCAAAACAGCTAGACTAAGCGTTGTACATGTAAACCTGTTTTAACTTAATACAATTAGCTGCGTGAATATTTTGAACGTGCGTTAAACTTTTTTAATGTAGCATTAGCATTTTTAAAACGTAAGCTTTTAGTCGAAAGTAATTATTCTAAAATATTTTGTATTTACTTAATTGGAATTATTAATTGCAAAATATAACATTACTTTCTTGTATTATTAAAGCTAATGTTCTGTTAGGATAAAAGGCTACATATATAGTGAAATATAGTAAAATAACATTCACTCGCTATTTGTAAATATATCATTAAGTTAGTTATTCAACTATAGAGTAGATATATTTGAAAGCTCGGTCGCAGCAATTTAGCGTATTAATGCTTTCTAAACCGTTTTTCTAATATGCTGCACATGCAAACTTCAACTTTATCCCATAATTAAACTTTTTGCATGGGATATTTTTCACACATTTCAAGAAAAAAATGAGTGCATTTTGTATTAAATGCTTTATTTAATATTAAATAAAACGCCAACGTAGATGTGTATAAACACATACAATTAACAATACAATATACAAGTTTCAAAACATTTAAATCTCTCACGCTAGAGAGACTTTTCAATCTTTTTCATTTGCATCTCGTTTCGAATTTTTTGTAACGGAAAGTCGTTGTATTTCAAAGAATTATGCATAGATGGTCGTAAGACAGTAATATTATTGTCTAGAATTGATTGGAACCATCAGACCAAAACAGCTCACCAGACAGAAATAAAAGTTATACATATATTAGACAAAATAAACTATAAAACAAAGGGAAGGGTAACTAAATAACAGGAAAACCATCAAACTAGAATTCACAAAAGGCAAAGAAGAAGAAATTCTATAGCTGGAAAAAACAAGAGTTAGTTCCTAGAAAAACTCAATAAAAACTAGCCAAAAAGAAACCAAGGATGATAATTTAATAATTCATGATAACCTACATGATAATTTTCATGTAGCATAAAAGGTTAAATACAGTGAAATTTAATGACATATTCATCGAATAATTTTTCAAACATTTCCAAAATAGAGTAAATATACTTTGTATCATGGGGTCTTGTATTACACACAAATAAAGGTTTATACATTCGAATGATGCAGGTATAAGCAATATAATTTCCAAAGCTTACAGGCTTAGAATATCGTTATAATCTTAAATCGATTCATAATTCCGTCATACGACTGAATATATGAACGATTATATAAACAAAAATAAAGCACATTTTCTTTAGTTAATAATAACTGATTTATTATATATAATATATAATTCTTTTTGAAGACAGTAATATTGATAAAACAGCTATATAAAAAAAGTATCAAGGAGCAGTATTCTGGAATCATACACTGTTTATGCTGGAATAAAGGAAACCAATGAAGATAAATACTCAATATTGAGGCTGAAAGTAATACGAACTAATTTTATCAAAATAATGTTTCAGTTGGTATTGTTTTCAACTTTGCACAGAAAACCTTATACTTTAGAGATTTATATTTTGTAAGTGTTATTTAAGGTAAATCAATTGTTAGTAATACGTTTTTAAATATGAGAACAAATTTTTCAACATTAATTTATTACTCTGCGAGATTGAGAATTTATGTTTGAATTATATATTTTTTATTAATTTTGTACAGCATTTCTCCGCAGTATTTAATTTAACACAAGAATATCATATATTTAGGTATATTTTTATATTTTGCTTTATTTGATTATAAGATTGATCCTGTTTTGTTCATAATTGGCTTGAACGGGCATTATAATTTTAATAAATATATATTTAAAATATGTATGTAATTATTTTTTACTATTTTATTACATGTTTTATTTATAAGTATTAGAAATATAGTAAAAGTACATTTGAATATTTTAATTTATTTATAAATTAGTCCACTGAATGCATCCTTTTCCTTTTAGCTTACTACATATTCAATATAGACTGAGTTTGGTCACATTAAAATAGCAAAACAAGCGAGAATGTCATGTATTAATATATAAGAATTATTGTAATATTTTGACGTACCCGCTTTCAATTAAAAAAAGAAGTTATTACAAGGCAATTTTTCTAAGTACTGCAATACCTGATGCCTGAAAGCAAAATGTCATGGGTGGCGCAATGTGGCTCGCAAGAATCAATGTTTTGATTTACAATGATGATATTTTGAAAATGTGAATAAAAGTAGACACAAATTATTAAATTTGCATACACTTTTCAGTGCATATTAAAATAAAATAGATAATGTATTCCTATAATTTAGTAATGTGACTGTTTCATAAAAATAATAAGCTTATTAGCAATAAGAGACGGTGGCGCACGAGAACAAAGAATACCCCCTCCCCTCCTCTCCCCCTCCTCTCCCT
>JAYRBW010140379.1:0-15155 GCA_036023295.1 Invenusta paracnida | reverse complement strand
CTAAAAGCAACTGTAGATACTACTAAAGCTCATTGTGTATTGTGCAGAAAGGATTTCTATCTATCGGAGATATAATTGGAGCTCTACAATCCCATGTAACATCTGCAAAACATAAAGCTTCACTAATTGCTAATGGAAAACAAACTCAAAATCAACTAAAGGTTACTGATATGATCGAATCTCTCTCTCAGCCTCATACATATATATACATTTTTCACAACCCCGAAAATCGAAGAAGATTCATGTTTGTTTTTTTAATACCTTATAAAGAGTTTAACATTAAATATTATATACATGAGTATATTATGTTAATTATTATATATGCATGTATTAATTATATTAATATATGTATCATATGGAACACTGTATATTTCATAAATAAAGTGTATATATGCCTATAGAATATATATCCTATGGAAAACCTATGGAATTTGTTTTAGTCAAAAGCGTGGGAACCCTGCTTATATTTCCTATATTTTTGAAAAGCAATGGTATATATATTTATTTATTTTTCGTTTCTACTGGCATTACTGTCACTCTTCTGGGCTTTATCAATCTCATTAACGAACTCAATGATGTTTTTTTATATTGTCATCCTTGGCCATATCCCTCACACCATAAACGACGCATTCCCTTTTTTTCTGACTACTCATCTAACTACTCTTTGCATCTTTCGAAAACGTGTTCCACCGTCTCTCTTTCTCTATTGCACCATCTGCATTTCTCCATTTCGTCCATGCTTATTCTCCTACGCAACTTTTCCGTGCACCTGGCCTCTCCACACCCCATTGTGAAATGGTTACGCGTTCTTTCCTGCTGAGCTTGTCTCATTTTCAGATTAGTTTTTTTGTTGCTAAGGATCTTTTACCGTTCCATATCCTTAACAATGTTGTTTGTCCAGTCCTTGCGAGCTTTCTTTTGATTTTAGCTTTCATACCATCAGTACCAATTTTCCGATCTCCCTCACACTCCGTCGCTCTATCGGCTGCTCTGTCTGCCAATTCGTTCTTGTCGGTCCCGCAATGGGCTGCAACAAACGTTATGTATTTGTATAATGTGAATGTATCGTTATATTAACATAGTCCACTATCCTTAAGAGGTTTTTCCAAACTCTGGAAAGTGTTCTTCTTGCAGAGTGTTCTGGATTGTAAAGCTTTAATGGATGATTGGGAATCCATGCGTATAATTTATTATTAATACCATCCGTCAAGCCCGCATCTCTTATACATCTCAGTCCCTCTAGTATCGCTGTGAGCTTCGCTCTACAGGATGAGGCAAATTTGCCAGCTCATGCTTGTGCTCCAATAATGGGTTCACTATTACCTTTCTGGTAGATAACCGCTGCTCCTCTTAATTTCGTTCTTGATCGATCCATCGGCCCATATTTCAAGGTCAAACTCTCCCTCAGCTCTAGTGTCTTCTTGGTTACTTCTCTTCTTGCCTTCTTATTTGCGTCTTTCTCTTCACGTTTGATATCTTCTATCAGGGTAGGGTACATTTGTATTCGTCTTCTGCCTTTGCCACTTCCCAAGGTACGTATGATAAGACAATGATTTTCAATTCTTTGTCACCATCAGCTTCCATTTCTTCCAGAACTTCTTTTAAGATTGTAAGCCAGTTACATGTTCTCTTAATTCTTTGTTTAGGTATATCTTTATCAGATATAGTTCTCATTGAGTCCTCGTTTGGCATCCTGGACATGTTGTCTTATCTAATGGTGGTATTTATTTTTGTTCTCACTTTGATAGGAACTAGGTTGGCTTCTAGTAGTAACGATTCAATATTAGTGATATTGACACAGCCAGTTATAATACGTGCCGCTCTGTTTTGAATCACTTCTAAATATTGGTATTTGAAATGATTTGCCACCAAACATCTGACCCATATTCGATGACGCTTCTTATGTATCCTACATACATCATTCTCAGAAAGGATGGTTAACATCCCCATATGGTATTTGCCATAGATCTGAGTTGCGCTATTCTTCTACTTGCTGCAGTTCTTATTTTCTTCATATATGTTCTCCAAATTTTAGGTTTGTATCCAGAATGATCCCAGGTACTTTTTCCTTATAGCCGATAGATAATCCATCATTCTCTAATTTTGATCTGTCTTCTGCTTTCTTTCTTGCCTCTCGACCAATTGCTAAAAAGAATAGCTTCACATTTTTCTGATGCCACTTTCAACCGATATTCATCACACCATTTTTGGACAATATCCAGTCCTTGCACAACTTTCTTCGACGTTGACACATTTTTGTCACTACACCATAGTGACACCCCTGCGATTGTTATCGTTCTTTACATATGACCAAAAATGCATACAATATTTAGGGGTATATGTTGGAGTGAAGTTATTGTACAGGGTGTTCCTAAAGTCATGCAACCCAGAATATTTACATTTTAAAAACCATAGATTAAAATGCCCTACTTTAACAACGTATTGATTGCAGAGTTAGAGAAGATGACCTATACGTTGACCTGAAATATTTCAATTAGCACAGATAAACTAATCGATGTTCTTTAAATGTTTGTATTATTTTCAATAAAATTCTAGGTTTCGTGACCTTTGCAACACCCTGTATAATCTATTTATAGCTTATAGTAACTAAAATCTACTAATTTCTGACTCCAATACTCACCATTTTCATTCATTTTACATACTCTAAATAATATATAAAATAATCATTCGTCTCAAAACTCAAAATTTTCAACTTGCTCACTTTACTCAGTCGTGTTTAATTTTACGTATTTTAAATAATATAAGTTTTTTCTGGCTAAATATACTGAAAATTTTACCATAAATACTATTATTTCAAAATTATTATATATGTACTCTTCTATTATTTAACAGGCTTTTATGTCTAAAACGTTTTTACTAAGTTTAGATATCATCAAATTAATCAATTGGAACTTGTCTTGACGTTTGATTTAGTTACTGCAACTACAAACTCCATAATTATTAAAGTGAAATCTATTCACAGTATATTTTCTAAAGAGAAAATGTAGTTTCGTTTTAATAGTACTTATGCTTAAAATATAAGTATCCAATTACTTAGTTAAAAATAATGATTACAAATTAATGTAAACTATAAATACATCTCCTATACTTCTTACTCCGAAATTTCTATATTTTTTAGGAGCAACGATCTCACCATTGAAGTATATTTTCTTTTTTTATCCTTTTAGGGCACATCCGATGCTGAAAGGGCCTTGAAGGTTGCAAAAATCCTGTAAGACACGTTCTTTATTTTTTCCTTACATCTCTATACTAATATGTGCGAAGATTTTAATTATCAAATTATAGTTTTGTTCATATTTACCTGTAATTATTGAAAGACTAACTTTTTTTACAAAACATTTAAATAATGCATAGCAATTAGAAGAAGTGACTAACATTGAACAATTATTATCTGAATGAATATTTTCTAAGCATACTGTACGTACTGAATCTATCTCTAAATACTCAGTGTGAGACGGAGAGTGGGAAGAGGATAGTTAGTGTCAGGAAATATTAGAGTAGTATAGTCACCTAAAGAGAGTTGCAATGGTCGAATATCAATCCCTCTTCCTTTGCCTAAATCCTGAGAAATGCTTCTGGTACGTCTTTGATCATTGTATTTGAGCGAGCTGAGCAGATTTCTTCGGCGCTGTAGGCGACCCTTCTCCTTCAGAGTAATAGTCGGTGTTGTAAATGGACCTCTCCCCCCCCCCCGCAATGTAGGATCAGTCATAAGACAAACATGTCAGTATATTGAATGATAAAGAGAGACGAGCGTACGATTGGGGGGAGGGTGGAGTCGAGGCACATCTACAACTTATAACAAAAATTGTCGGTTAACCCTAGAGTATTATATTATTTTTAAAATATTAAAATATACATATTTTCTCGTGTAAAATTTATAATTTTTAATTGTGAGAGTATAATGAGGATACCTGCAGTGCTATGCCTATATTTTTTACGGATAGTAATTCTTACTTTAAATTTGTTTCAATGTTGTAAAATATATTTATATAAATTTGCGTAAAATATGGGTATGTGTGTTTTAATTTGAGTTTTGAAATACTAATACCACATTTGTATTTAAATATTTTGCCTTCCAACATAATGAACATAATCGAAGCCGGAGCAAATAAATTGAAATTTAACTCCGTCACAATTCCATATTTCCGGGTGTAATACTATTGAAATCAAACCAAACTAGCTCTACATACCTAAAAATTACATAAAAATATATTTTTATAAACTACACAATAAAGTGTAAAATGAACTTCTTTTTCCGTTTATAGCTTAAGCTTAGGAAGCCAAACATTAAATAGCATTACAACAAAGCATAACAAAGTGGTTTTCAGTTATAATATCACTCTTTTATGTATTTGATATTGATTTTACTGATAGCGAAAGAATTGTTGTCTTGGTGGCTGTTTTATTTTCAGAGAACCGGATATTGGTGCTATTGATATTAACATGGGATGTCCAAAGGAGTATTCCATTAAAGTAAGTTAATTATCAGTCAAAATGTATTTTATATGGATATTATAGAGCACATTTGACTTTTACAGTAAGATTCTTATAATGGTATTTGAAAAACTAAAATTAATTTCACATACATAATATATTAAACGATTCAAGTAAAAATGATTTTTTTTTATATAGAGGATATTCATAGATAATAAATTTTAGTTCACAGACCTCCAATTTTTCTTATTTTTTATCATTTTACCTATTTTTAAACAATACCTTTTGAAGCTAAAATTCCTTCTTTTTTTATTTTAATTAAAAAAAATTGTTTTGACTATTTAAAAATATGTTGCCACTATGCGACAATAACACCACTTACGTTTTGCTAGGCATAACTATTATGGTTACAGAGAGATAAGCGCACTCTGGCATGCCGAGCTGTCATTAAGTACATATATATTAGGCAGTTATAACACTAATTGGTCTTGAAATGTTAATTTTATTAGGCTGTCATGCTGAGCTGTCATTTTGAATATTACACCAAATTTTAGTCACTACATTTTTTATATATAATATAAATCTTTTCAATTATGTATTCTTTTATTTCCAGTAATATCACTGAATCCTTTGCTTTATGTCTTCTTTTAAAACTGTTTATCAGAGAGAATGGGAAAAGGAATTTGGTTGGTTGTCATCTTCATCTGTTAGCACCCACCATGCACTGTAAAATATACAATAAAAATTTTCGAATGGATAATAGTGGTAAATGTCAAGTCAAGCAACATTCCACCAAATCTGGTCACAAAGCTATTGTAAAAGGCCAAACATCCCAAATGACATTGAAAACATCTGCAACACTTCAACTTGACAAAAAGCACATACCTTTAACTCCGAAACAAAATGTTCAAAAGGCAGAAACTATCCAAGTTCTTCGTGTTGTTGAGACTAATTTAAGTTTCAACAAAACTGCTGATGGTGCTACAAGATACCGTGAGCAGTTTCCAGATTCAAAAATAAAATAATTAATATAATGAGATTAAAGATAATCTAAGGATTTAAAAATCCTTATATTAAGAAAAGCATTAAGTAGTTCAAAAGTTATAATAAATTAACCAAATTTTTTTGAAAGATGTTATTTTTCTTTGGGAACCATCTCATATCATCACTAAAGTTTCTTATAATGAAAAAAATAAAGGGTCTTTACTATTGAAATTAATTAAACCAAGTTTATTTTATCTTATTATTGTTTAAATTTATTCAAAGGGTGATTACTGTATAGTGTGTATGGCTCTTAATGGGGAGGAGGAGGCTGTCAATATATATATCTATGAAACTCTTATTTTCCTGTCTATTTTTGTGTTGCTAAGTGTTGTGAGGCCTGAGTTTATATTGTACTCTCAAATATATTTGAAACTATTTGATCAATTGCCGCATACCCAAATACCAGACGCGTTTAGCTCTATATAGAGCTTATCAGTGCAATGCAGAGTATCGAACCGTGGTCCTGACGATTACAGTGCGAAAACTATAAGCCGACTTGACTGCTGGAGCTAATTCCTGATTCCATTACCGAAGAACATTTTCTAGCCTTTACGGCAAGTCCGTATCACACAGACTACTGTATATTATAATTTAGATAAAATATTATTATTTCAATTTATAAAATTTTATTTATCTTAATTAATATCATAATTATTCAGTCGATTACTTGATCTTTTTGATCTGAGTACCTAATTAAAGGGATGCATAATATTATAGGTAAACATCACTTGTTATTTATATCTTCAAATTTTATATAAAACTAAAATTTTAATACTATGAGGCAAAGGCTAATTATTTTTCCATCATTGAATAATTTATTGTAATGTGACGTGATAATTTTAACTTTGATATTGTTATCGAGGATAGTTTTATATTCTTTGTCATGGATAATGAGGTTGCTGGTTTTAATTTTAAGTAGCTTTACATATTATACATATATGTATATTTCAAACAAACCAAGTTAATTTAACGTTAGTTCTTGCTTTTAACTTCCTATATAATTTACACTATATTAGAATATCCCAAAAGAAGTCAATACTGAATAAGCTTAATAATAATAATAATTAACTTTACTTATAAAATAGTGATCATATTTCACTTAAAATGTTATATATTTTTGGAATTTACCCATATTAGCTACCATTTTTGTAGTCTAAAACGCCAGATTTTTTAATTGTGAAAACCCTAAATATGAAGAAATGTGGTGCTATTATCCAGTATGTGACTATAATTTGTTAAGATACCTCACTACATTTGCACATAAATTCATTTATTTCTTAACAGATGTTTTGCTTTTTGTCTTATATGTTGCAGGGTGGAATGGGTGCTGCTTTACTTTCACATCCAGATAGAATTAAATCTGTAAGTTGAATGAATATTTTTATTGTCGGGTTTTAACCTTTTATTCTTTTTGTGTAATTTATGCTGCGTGAAAGTGACAGTTATCTTCTTTATTTAATAAACTGGCGAAATGTTTGTTTTTGTCTTCATTATTATCAAAAGCATTACACGTTTTTTATACCAAATGTAGGAATGAACACTTATTTCACATGAAAACTTAATATATTATATTGCGCATCTTTTAATAAGTATTTTTACCATATGTAACAATTTAATCACATCGACTAGTCAATTATAGCTAGCATACTAATAATATTTTATTTTCAAAATTGAATTCTACAGATCATTTTGATATGTTTTATAGTTTTACATATATTTATTTTGAAATTGTACATTATTATTATAGTATTAAGTATATATCCGCGGCACTAAGAAAACATTTCAATAATTTATACAAGTTTTATGATTTCAACAACAATATTATAGTAAGTGATTAATTAACGCACAAATATTGTTTAAAATGTCAATAATAGATGGATGTAGTTACAAATTTAATTAAAATAATTTTTATTATTAGTAAGGATTCTATTATGTAATATGTCACTGAAAAATAGCCGCAGTAAAAATATTTGGAATTTTTATTATCAAAATGTTTCTCTTTGTTTTCGGTTACGTCTGAAATTGGATATCCATCTCATACACCTTGTAGGTTGTCTATAAATTAGCAGCTGTTTCAAAATGGTCGATAATATTACTTCTTTTTACTTAATCAATACCTGTAAAAGTAGTATTATTCGTAAACATCTAGTCAAATAATGAATAAAAAAACTTATTAAAAATGTTTTAGAAACTTTCTTCTTGATGTGTATAATACCCAATCCTTTTTACACCTCTTTCTATAGATTTTGACAACTCTGTCGTCAAACTTGTCAATTCCAGTCACATGCAAAATTCGCGTTCTGCCAGAGGTGAGACTTAATAATCTTTCTAAAATTGGAAAATTTACTTGACAATGACACAATGTCTAAAACCAGGATTATCTTTCTCACTGCAGTTAGCAGACACTCTGGAACTGGTACGTATGATCGCCACAACCGGTGTGTCAGCAATTGCTGTACATGGAAGAACCCGTACAGAGAGGCCCCAAAACCGGAATCGGGACGAAGTAATCGGGGCCATAGCACGTACTGTGGACCTTCCGGTCATTGCCAAGTGAGTCGGTCCCCGTGATTATAAATGAAA
The DNA here is from genome assembly GCA_036023295.1 of Invenusta paracnida. Taxonomy (NCBI): domain Eukaryota; kingdom Metazoa; phylum Platyhelminthes; order Proseriata; family Coelogynoporidae; genus Invenusta; species Invenusta paracnida. The sequence goes on along the minus strand of JAYRBW010140379.1, from coordinate 7,070 downwards.
CTACTAGGAAGCTACGAAAGTCTAGGGTTTTAATTTCCGCAATCCTTAAAAGTTAAAAAAACACTTTTAAATAAATTATGCACAGCATTGTTATTTTTTATTGGAATTGTGTTTTGTAGATTTGAACACTTAAAGTTACTATATTGTGTCTTGTTTAAATTTTAATTATACTGTGTTGTCTTAGAAATATTTCAGATTACATTATTTTTATTCTGAAACAGTTCTGTTACAAGCTGCGATTTGCTAAAACTGTCTAACTATTTTTTATATTATTAAAGCTTATTTTAGTAAATTTGTATCCGAGTATTTACATGTGTGCACATTATTCTCATTCTTAATTTAAACATTAATATACTTTTTTATCAAATTGTTAATATTACTTTATTCAAAATCAATAAGTAAAATAAAGTCTATATTTCTGGAGAGAAATGTTGTAATTCTACGTAGTTTTATTTTCTGTATTATAACTACAATATGTATATACTAAACCTACTCTGAAAAAAAAATTTCATAATCCAAAATTAAAATAATTTAATGAAATTTACTTTAAATTTTCAAGGATTGTTTATTAGTATCAAGTAGTTTATTACCAATTAATGATTACACTAGCTAGTTACGAGGCCCTATAATTTATAATACTATTTATTTTGCAAATACGCTTTCATAAAGATCTAGCCTTATGTTGATTTTAACCTTAATCTAAGCGGAAAAATTATTTTCCCAACATTGAGTTTTTTTATGAAAATCTGAGTAATAGTTTTAAATAAGAATTATTTATACCCAATCTAATTTAGATATAAATAATTCTTATATAATAATAAATATTTCAATATACATTTATTACAATAAATAATTCTTATTTAAAACTATTACTGAAGACATCAATAATAACCCAAATCAAGAATTTATCAACTTGTCTAGGACGTCATATAAATCAGTGTTAATTACAAATTTTGATGATTATAAATAATATCAATAAGACATTTAATTCGTGGGAACAAATGTGTTATCTAATCAATTATTGTAATGTAGGAATTAGCTGTAGCATCTTCTTTTTTGTTCCTAAATTTGTCTGTTTATTATGTTTTGATAATTAGAGAACATTTGTGTAAAGTAATTATATTTATTTAGATGAGAGTTAAAGCAATTAATTTAACTCTAGACAATAAGTCGTTAGCATTTTTGTAATAATGTTTGTAAATATATGTATTTTGCTAGTAAGTCGTCAAATATTTAGTCATGACTTAAAATAATACATGTTCGAAAGTTTCAACTTAATTATACTGTCAGTTGAGATAATACTAGTCATTGTGTTTACTTCCCTTTAATTAGAATTTATTATACTATATTTCTACTACTAAATATAGTAATAAATAGTGTATAAAATAGTATTTCATCTATTTTCTATCACAGTGGTGGTTCCCGAGAAAGTCTCCGCAACTTCGAAGATCTTAGCTTCTTCCGTCAGTCGACAGGAACGGCCTCTGTTATGGTGGCTCGATCAGCAATGCACAATCCGGCCATTTTCATCCCATCCGAAGGTGACAAACCGCCACCAACTGTCACTTCTGTAATCCGCGATTTTCTTCGACTGGTGCGTTAACTAGCTTTACTTAATTCATGTATTTCTTTAATCTACTACTGCCAAAAAAATTTCCCACCAAATCCTTTTTTATTTAAATAGTGGTATTGGTAAAATTAACTATACTATCATCATCATTGCTGTCGTCTTCTTTGAGGTTGCAACGGCTATATATTATAATTATTTCAATGGAAACATTTAGATTGCTATTCTTTTTCTGTGTCTAATTTCTATGCTGAAAGTCTATTTAAAAAGTATCATTTATAAGCGGAAATATTTATCCAATAAATTATGTTTTATAAATAACTTATAATCAGATTCTAATAAATGTAAGTTTCCCTGTCCAATTACTGTTATAAACAATTGATCATTATAATATATGCAATAATGTTTCTCTAAGAAATAGGGAATTATATAACCCACTATAATACAGCAATGAACATATCAATGAAAATAATTGTTGTGTTTTGTTTACCTCGTTATATGTAGTAGGTATATGCAATCTCTTTATTAGTTATACTTACAGTTTATAACCACAATTAGATGTCCTAATTTCGATATTCTATGCATTTACAAAAACAATAAATAAAATAGTCCAACCATTTTTTCTATTACTTTGTTTATTGCACTAAAAATGTATGTTTTAAAAAATATATTCATCTAAATGGGAAATAAATGACTCTTCTATTATTTTGTTACTATAACATTATATTTTGCACGTTTATGTTTCTAATTTTTATTATTATAATCAGCTTCAATAATTAATTGATTTGTTTCAATGGGGAATATAGTTTTCTTATACAGAACATATATTTTTATTTAAGTAAAACTTAATTTGCCCCTAAAATATAACAAACTTCGTTATTGTGTTCTTTATGATAAATGATTGTTTGCTAATTATGTACTTGCACACTCAATATAGTATATATTATGTTTAAGTAACGTTGTGTCATTTTATATTTTTGGTAAAGACAATTGTGCCCTCATTTTATTCTATTTATTTGTCTCATAATAGAATAGAGAGACATTCGCTTAATTGCACTAATCTCATTTATATAATCAGAGTGGAAATTGCCGTTTTAATAGGTAAAATTCTGGAAGTGGAGAAAACGCCAAAAAATAGGATTTGTTGCTTCTTTTCAATATAAAGTCTATGGATGCAGATTTATTATAGAAAACTTTTATTTTTTTTATTTTTAGTAACATGACCCTATTATGTTGCGCTCATCGTATTCCACTATTTTAGATTTTGTCTGTACTTTTAATCGGATGCCGGTTTCAATGGTAGCTAGCATAGATATTCGTTTACTTTGTATACATAGATTGGCTATCTGAAAAAAATGATATAATAATTTGAAGAAGTAAAATTTTGGTCACAAATAAAGATCCTTTCCAGATTTTTAATTATCATGATAAAAATGACTAGTAAAATGACAATAAAATGGTATATTTTTAATATATTTTTCTGTAATACTGTGTAATTGAGTTATCATATACTATAAACATAGATTAGCTATCTGAACAAATGGCGTAATAATTTGAAGAAAATTTGTGGTCAGAAATGTAGATCCTTTATATATTTTTAATTAGCACGATATAAAAGACTAGTAAAATTATTATACTGACATTTTTTCTCTGATAATATACAAATGAGTTGACATTTGCTTAATTTTTGAAATAATAAATGATGACCACAAACTAGATTGCCAATCTATGTATATATTGATTAATTTCTACGGTAGCTGTTCATATCATTATATCGTATGTAATGCCTCTAGCTCCCTTGGTTACCCCTACGATTTGTATCTCATTTTATTATGTTGTATATTAAATTGTAACCAGAAATAAATAATTATTATTATTAAAGGGAAAGTAAAATAGCGAATTTGCCAATTTAGGAAAATCAATTCGAGATATACAATGTATTATATTTTGTCTTATCGATCATCCCTTTCAGGCGGTTCGATACGATAGCTACATCTCTACAGCCAAGTACTGCATTCAACAGATGCTCCACGAACACACGGAATCGCAGCATTATCGACCCACCCTCTCCGCCCCGGATGTTGAGACTTTGTGGTGAGTAGCTCTCATTTTCTATTAGTTTTGCTCGAATTGAAACGAGATAATAGCGTTGTAATATTGGTTTTGTTGTTAAATTAAATTTATTAAAGTATACATATATATATTTCATAATTTAATGAAATTGCTTTATTCTACGGTTGTTGTTGCTAATAGAAAAAATTATAAAACAATATTTATTGTAAGTTATACGTTTTCCTTAACTAGTGGCATTGTCTTTGAGTTGCGAAGTATTGAAATAAGAATTACAATATCCATGGTTTTTGGCTTTATGTTAAAGTCTATAACGTTTATCATACTGTATTTTTTACTGATATTATGTGCTCATATTATACTAAAACGTTAATTGCCTTGTCGATCACCTCTCTAAACGTTCACATCACCTCTATTAAGTTCTGTTCGCACCCAGCGATTACTGTGTGATAAGTGAAAGTGACCGTCTTGCGCCATCAAAATATTCTCTGGTGTCCTACACAGAAATGTTAAGATAATAGAAGAGACCAATCTATTATTAGTCATCGATGTTTCTTGTACAAGTGTCTGATAAGCTTGGACGGGGAAATCCAAGAGCTATTTATAGACTAGCGCATTTTATATGCAAAAGTGGGACGAATGTATCATGATTCCTCTACAAATGGCTTGGAGGAGTAATCATTTTACTAACATTTTATATCATTCAAAAGCTGAAGATCTACATTTTTCAAATATGTAAACGGAAAACCTGTAGCTACTATTAAATTTAAACTAGCTTATTGTAGTTGTTTCTGTATGGAGTCACGTGATTTTGCGCAGAATTATGATTGGATGTCGGGTCTTACTCCGTCGACGAAGTTGCACATAATTTTGGCTTGCTGTTTCCCTTCTATTTGTATGGCGTCCTACCAGTTCAATAATAATACTGAATTTTTGTATAATATAGTAAAGTTGTAAGATAAAACAGCTTTTACGATAATAAATATCCCCATAATTTGGGGATAAATTACATTTATACCCAATAAAGTGTTTTTACAATTATGGGTATGGCCAGAAAATTATCTAATATAGTTTTGTTTTATAGCTCTTGACTCGAGCTGCGCTCATAAGTTTCGGTCCAGATGGCCAGTATTGCGCAGAAAGATGATGATGTCTACATTATCCATGGTTAACTTGTGGTGGTGGTTACCGAAACCTGTTATTCTTTGTAGGTTCCATCGTCACAGTATATGACTATATATTTAATATCTTAGGGTATTTAACAATAATTAAGGTTTTCTGTAGTATTAATACGTTGGCAGTAGACCTTGATGAGACTGGATTAGCCTATTTAATTTTAGCGAAATTGGTTATTTCGCTTCTATGTATGTTTTTTTTACTCTTTCTTGTGATGACTTTCCATTTGCTTTAATGTTCTTCTCTCGGTTTTAAATCATTTTTGACTACTTTATTGACCTTGTTTTTGTCAATATTGATGTCAATTAGAATCTCTTCTGTTACGATGTCCACAGTCTCCGGTACCTATGTGGCTGGATATCACTGTATATGTATCCTCGTCAGATGAGCAGAAGCCACTGAAGATGTTTGGCTAAGTTGCCCCGGGGTCCCCCGTCAGTACCAACAATGGAATAACTCCAGGCCGAAAGCCGCCAACCGCTGTCCCTAGTGAGCTGAACAGACCTGCAGTCAGTGCGTCAGGCTTTACTTATCCTCCCCACAGTACGGACAGAATGGGTATACTTCCGCATCCATGTGGACCCAGTACATCGTAAGAATACAGCAGTAGCCTTTACGAATCTGCGCCATCAGCGTATTAATATGACGAGATAAGCCTGCCAGTCGAGGCGAGACGGACTACTACATATCGCGTGTGTAGTGCTGAGAAAACCTTAAAATCTGTTTCTGATCTTCTTATTTTCAGGGTTTATGGGCTCGAGCATCATCATAGGTGTTCGAGTATTACCAAGGATGAGTGCTTTAGGTGGACTCGCAACGGGCATGAAAAGTTAAAAACTTCATCAAGGAATTAGAAAGAGAGCGAACCTTTGGACTATCTCATAGGTGGTTATCATCTCCGTCAAAGAAACCCTAACCTAGCAGAAATGAAAAATAATAAAACAATAGAAAACCATGTAGGGCATAGAGTAATGAATATACAAGGTGGTTGCTATGCAAAAGCGTAAATAATTTGATTATTTCTCTAAAGTCTATTTTATATAAATGAAATACAATAAAATAAGTATTAATCTTATTAAGTATATTTGTAATACATACTTTTACGTATGAGACAGGGAATTTCCTGTTGCTTTTCTTCGACGAGCTGTTATCTTTCCCGTGCTTGCCGTTGCTGACTTTTGTATACTGAAAAGTGGCCGCTTCTGCTTTACCTCTATTAGTTATTAACTGCTTTGCATGATGTTCGATAGTTATTTTAACTTTTTCGATTTTCTTGATCTGCTTCCAAGCTTTAGAACTATCGTTGAACAAGTCTAGTTCTTTCCAATTCTTTTCTTTCTCCTCCGCAATTTATTTTTTAACCTCTTGACATTTCTGATTATAGCTCCTTTTCATGTCAGGATTGTTGCTGGCTTCCTTCCTCAATCTTCTTTTTTCCCTGACTACCTCTTCAATTTTACCGTTGCATCAAGGTTTAAAAAGTTTCTCAGCCTCTGAGTATAGTCAGTTTATCGACATTTAATACACAATCTTTCAATTAAGATAATTCAGATCTTTGATCGAGTGCTCATATTTTATCTCGTTTCATTGGCCACATATCTTCTCATCAACTAGTGTAGTGAACTTTTTCCGAGTTTGCTTTATTTTAGCTTTTAAAACATATCATTACAGGTTTTGGCATAGTGAGCCCTTAAAACCTGATCTTCATAGGGATATCATATGGTCAAACCAAGGTCTGATCCAAGCTTCCATTCCGTACTGCTAGCTATATCTGCGGAGCAACAAACTATATCCGTGTAAATATAACTCCCGTACCGCGAACCATAAAAGTATCACTTTCATCGTAAATGAAAATAATGTCTTCAGCCCATTTGGACACTCTCACAGCTACTATCAGATTTGTCTAAGCTATCCCATTCCTGGTGATGACAGTTTCAGTGGCCTATAATAATATTGCCCCCGTACGGAAAAATTCTGATTTTAATGCTTGAACTCAATTGTCCCTCTAGCCCACAGTCTAGCCTGTACGAATAGGGTCTGTAAATATTAGTAATTTCAATCATTTTACCACTCATATGCGTACTCTTTTCCATTCCATCGCCTCATCTTCAACCGCGATGGGGTGTCTTGCCAATCATTGTGGACCCCCTTCACGTGGGGATTGGCGCGGTTTCATGGAACCTGGACAAAGACGTGGAAACGTCGGAGTCGAGAACAAAGAGTCCACAACAGCCTGGAGGGTTTTCCAGGAGCCTCA